>SDVV010034940.1:0-11116 GCA_016164225.1 Gammarus roeselii
TTACAGTGCGTGTAGTGCGTCATCTATATAGATCTTACAGTGCGTGTAGTGCGTCATCTATATAGATCTTACAGTGCGTGTAGTGCGTCATCTATATAGATCTTACAGTGCGTGTAGTGCGTCATCCAAATAGATCTTGCAGTGCGTGTAGTGCGTCATCTATATAAATCTTACAGTGCGTGTAGTGCGTCATCTATATAGATCTTACAGTGCGTGTAGTGCGTCATCTATATAGATCTTACAGTGCGTGTAGTGCGTCATCTATATAGATCTTGCAGTGCGTGTAGTGCGTCATCTATATAGATCTTACAGTGCGTGTAGTGCGTCATCTATATAAATCTTACAGTGCGTGTAGTGCGTCATCTATATAGATCTTATACTTGTAGTGCGTCATCTTTGTAGATCTTATATTGCGTAAACCAAAACCTCTCTACGTTCTCTCTCAGAAAATGCTTAAATGAAATTGACTTGTCTATCTAAATTGGTATATTCACAATCAGTTACCTCATAATCGAAAAAAGTATAATCCCCATCATATTGTTGGCATGTTCTCAACATTATCTAAAGCACGGTTACTGTGCGGCAACAGTGGCAAGCAAAGGTATTGGTAGTCGAACCTGGACAGTACAGTACCCATGAATGCTTGAGTTGCATCTTGGTAGGTCCAATGATGAAAGGCACAAAATACACCACGCAACTGTGAAGTCATTCATCTTGATATGAATAATTGTCACGGTACTTGTGTCAACAAAGCTGTAAAGGAATCGAAAAGTTTGGATTCCGTGTTTCTATACAGATTAAATTATTATGGATTTTTTTTGTCACCTTGACTTTCAAAAGGCTTTCGACTAAGTTCCTCACAAGCGCTTGGTTAGTAAATTGCACAGCATCGGCATTCGAGGTGAACTCAATAACTGGATAAAATACTGGCTCACGGACAGACGGCAGCGAATCGTACTTAATGGAGCTCTTTCCAATTTGGGTAAAGTTACAAGCGGCGTGCCCTAAGGATCTGTGTTAGAACCAGTTCTCTTCATATCATTCATAAACGATCTCGACAGCAACGTGCTCTCGAACATTAGTAAGTTTGCAGACGATACCAAGCAAGAAGGAGAAGTGCAAACCAAAATCGAGTGTGTGCAGAGCCAATCAGACTTGAACAAAATTGTTGAATGGTCAGAAAGGTGGCAAATGAAATTCAATATCGACAAGTGTAAAGTTATGCACATTGGTCACCAAAACCCAAAACACGAATATTCAATGTCCGGAAAGAAACTGATACCTGTCTCCGAAGACAGATCTAGGTGTCATAAGTTATACACTGCCTTTGTTAGACAGCATCTTGAGTATTCCATCCAATTCTGGTCCCCATACCTCAAAAAATACATTATTAAATTAGAAAAGGTCCAACGTAGAGCTACCAAACTGATCCCTTCGCTGCGCAATAAATCGTACGAAGAGAGACTACTCGAACTCAACCTTTATTCGCTAGAGAAACGTGAAGTCAGAGGTGACATGATCGAAGTGTGGAAAGGAAAACGTTGAGCGGGCAAGCCTTTTCACTTTAGATGCGAACGGAGTGACCAGGAATAATGGATACAAAATTGTTGGCAAGCGTTTCACACTCGATATCATGCGTAATTTCTTCACATATATGGTTGTCGAAGGTTGGAACAGACATCCCGCGGAAGTTGTGAACAGCGATACAATCGAAACGGCTCGATAAATTCTACCAAAATTGCCGCTAAATAGCTCCCATCTATAGCACTTTCACCAATATATTCGTGAAAAATGGTGTTCGGCATTGACACCCATACGGTTAAATTAGTGCCAGGCACTGGCACTAGCTCGGTGAATAAGGTGCCCGGCATTGGTACCTGCTCGTTGTAATTCGGTGTTCGAGGAATGAAACTGAACAATCTCAGATCAACACCGTGGGTGTTGATCTGGTCGTGGCTTATCTTCAGGTGCTGATTTGAGTTGTTTCGAGAATCATTGTTAAATGCTATTTCCTTCAACAAACTTTCTCTTGCATGATCTATTAAAATAGAACCGACACAAGATGCTATCTTAGACGTTCTACTTTAGAATTTACCTTCTTACTAACAAAAGGCAACTCGGTTTGGGCCAAAAGCCCTGTTGTTGTCTTCATACATTTGTAAACTTGTAACGATCTAAGCACCATCATCCCGATAAAGTCAAAAACTAACCCGTTTTGGTCAACGTCGTTGCAGCGAGATAGCATGACATTATTTAGGCCATCTCCATACAACTGCTTCCTCCAACGGACAGCAGGAACAAATCCAACAAGTACTTGAGGAGCAGAATGTTATGAAATACTCTTCAAAACGCCTCCTCCCAATACTCTGTCTGACCTATACCAGTGACAGATGGACAAGGCCACTGGATACGAAGTTTAAATACTGCATGTTGCTCGTCACTAGAGGAGTACCGCGGGTCGCCGCGCGAGGGCCAGCCAAGCGGAAAACACACAGTCCTGTTTTTTCGCTTTCTTAAGTAAACATCTCATTGTTCTTGAAGACAACAGGACCGCGGACACACACCGCAAGGGCCTGGTTGGTTAGTTAAAAAAAAAAGATGGAAGGAGGGATGGTTTTTGTTCTAATTTGTGGTGTCATTGTGGCGTGAAATTAGCTAATGTCGACTAACCCGCTCAAAACCGCTGACGGCGCTTTGAGGCCGAAAAGACGGCCAACGTCGACGGCAGCTTTTTGGCGGCGTGCCGACCGCGCAAAACGACATTAGCGGCCACCGCGGAAAATGACGATGATAGCGGGTCATAAAAGTTTGTGTGTTGGGTTGGGGAGGAGGGTACACCCCTCAGAAAAATTTAATATATTTCACCGTAGTTTGATATTACATAGGTAGACCTGAGATGAGTTTAGAGTCCAACCTATAGCAAGTTTGAGATGAGTTTAGAGCCCAACCCATAGCAACACCTCGAGTTTGTTGCCCCACTAGCACAGCCGTCTGAACTTCTGTTTCAATTTAGGTATGCGATGATAACGGTCCTGCAATCCTCTCGTTATCAAGAATGTGTGACCTGCATGTTATCAAAATGTAATACAGGTGCATATGTCGAGATGTTGCTATTATTGTTATTATTATTATTATTAGTAGTAGCAGTAGTAGGAGTAGTATTAATAAATCATTTATTTCCATCGTCTGGCAAGGCAATGGGTTTTAAATTTGTAAATATAACCCATGAAGCTCATTGTACTATAAACTATTTGAATTAACGGTAACGAATGGTCATTTTGTATTATTTTCGGATTTATGTTCAAAGGGGTATTTTTTGCATACATAAATTTTTAAATTATGGACTCGTATTTTCGTTCTAGTGACATGTTATATGAATTATTCCACAATTACATTTTTTTTCATTACTTTAATGCGTTTCCTGCATTGTTCTCAGTCACGTTGGGTCAACGTACCTATGTCAAATTTTAGAAACATTTGAATGCGATACGTTCATCCACGTCATTTGTTCTAAATATTCCATTAGATTCCTGTTATTGAAAAGTATCCACAGTGGCGAATAGTGAATTGCGAAGCAGCGGCCCTGAGACAACGTTTCCATTTGTATAAATTTGCTAGGGTGATTTTTTTATTATCAACTATCTATGCTATCATTAATGATAGATAGAAGTGCTATCCAGGGACCATTTCCCTATTGATCATGGATATCGTAAGGGAAATAACGGACTTTTATCCTCGCTACACATAAACATGATCAAGTCTGCACTATTTGGAATGGACACTGCACAGACGAAGGATATTCACTAAGGCATGGTTAAATATATTTATTGAAACTTACACTTAAGGTCGAACGCCATTTTAGGCTTTAAAAAAATAAATTGTCCCATACATATATAGGATATAAATATTATTAGCATTCTGCATAATGAAGATGGTTGTATAATATAATTGGTTTTCCGACACGAGCAATGATGTTTCCGACTCGGGCAATGGTGAAAAAATGGACCGATTAATATAATATATTGTAATACGAACTACTGAGATGAACCGCTTTAAACAATCTACTCTAATGCATAGTACTGGAATTTGGGCTATTGCGAACCATCACGACTCGATATATTGCACGTGACGCAGGTGTTCATGCCGCCGTATGAACGTCAAAGTGGGCGAACCACTGGCAAATAGCGACCACAACGGTATCCGTTTTTTACTATAGGTTGAGTTGAAAACGTCAATAAACAGCGGAAAAGTCCCTAATTTTAGATTAGCTAACTTGATGGATTAAGAGAGGAAATGGCGGCAGCAAATATAACCCCCGGACAAGATGTCAATCAATCGCTTAACAATTTCTTGACTGCACTTAGTAATACTGAATATTAACATAACCCGCGCAAAAACATGCGAACAGCAGCCAATCAGCCTATTACTGGGAAGGAGAATTTCAGCGCTTTCTGTCACGAAAGCAAGCAATACACTCGATAAAACAGCCACATCCACATGACGACGTAGAAAAAAAGGGAAACAGCAGCAGAAAAGATCTAAGGAGGGTCCAGAATCGTAAGAAGAAACGTTATGAAACTGAAATTGCCGCCAATGCCACAACTACCGGGGAACAATTTTTCAGTTATGTTTCGAGCAAAAAAAAAATCAAGGTCTGTAAATGGCTCTCTAGAGAACGAAGTTGGTGAGCTAGAAACGGACGACACCAAAATGAGTGTCCAACTTAATGAATTGTTTTGTTCTGTATTTACGTTAGAGAATCAGGCTATTCCTAATCCTGAGGATATCATAGCGGAGAGACGAATTGAAGCCCTCAGTGAACTTTTTTTCTGCCGAAGTTATTGAATATATATAGATAAACTGAAAGATCACAAAATCTCCAAGTCCAGGCCATGTTCATTCCAGAATTCTAAAAGATTCTAAAAAACGAAATCGCCGTGCATTTATCAAACCCAATCTTTCACAAATAGCACCTGCTCCTCGAAATGGAAAGAGACTAATGTTACCGTAATTTTTAAAAGAGGGGACAAAAAAGGTCCCGGAAATTACTGTCCAATTAGTCTCACTTCAGTCATTGGCAAATTGATGAAAAGTTTGATAATGGTAAAATTACAGAATTCTTAAAATCAAACAAATTGATTGGCGACTCTTAGCGTGGCTTTAGACATAATCGTTCCTGTCATACGAACCTGCTACTTTTTCAAGAATATAATTGAAATCCACGACATAAAATCTTAATCGTTATTATTTACCTAGACTTTCAAAAGGCCTTTGAAAAAGTCCCCCACAAGCGTCTAATTGATAAATTGCACAGCATCGGTATTCAAAGCGAGCTTAACAACTGGATAAAATGCTTGTTTACTTACAGACGGTAGCGAATTGTACTTAACGGATCATCCTCCCCCTGGGGTAATGTTACAAGCGGCGTGCCTCAAGGATCTGTGTTAGGTCCAGTTCTCTTCATAATATTCATTAACGATCTCGATAGCAACGTGCTCTCAAATATCAGCAAGTTTGCAGACGATACTGAGATAATAGGAAAAGTACAATCTGAACTGGAGTGTCAGCAGATCCAACTAGAGTTGAACAAAATTGTTGATTAGTCAGAAAAGAAGCAATAAAAATTTAATGTAGACAAATGTAAAGTTTTGCACTTGGGTGCTCTAAACCTTCAACACGAATACTCAATGTCCGGAAATAAACTCATTCCTGTCACCGAAGAGAGATTTAGGTGTCATCATTAGTAACGACTTAAAAAGCAGCAAGCGATGTAACGATGCTGTCAAGAAAGGCAACAAAATGCTTGGTATGCTATACTGCACTATCTCGTACAAAATCAGACACAGCATTCTCAAGTTATACAATGCATTTGTTAAACCGCATTTTGAGTATTCGCTTGAAAAACGTCGAGCCAGAGGCAACATGATCGAAATGTGGAAGATTATGATGAGTAAGGAAAACGTCGACCATGCAAGCCTTTTCACTCTAGATACAAACGGAGTGACTAAGAACAATGGACACAAAATTCTTGGGAAACGTTCCTCACTCGACATCACGCTCAATTATTTCACGTATACAGTTGTCAAAGATTGGAACAAACTTCCAGCGGAGGCTGTAAACAGCAAAATAATCAAGACGTTTGAGTCGCGGCTCAATAAGTTCTACATAAATTGCCGATAAATACCTAAGCCGTTCCCTTTCTTGATGTTTTTAAAACAGAAATTGCACTTGCAACTCTCTTAGACGTTCTAATTTCTCTTGCTCTCAAAATGCAACCTAGTTTGAGCCAATAGGCCTATTGTTGTCTTCCCACACTTGTAAACACTTGTAATCACTTGTATATGCTATACTGATTTTATATTCCAAAGTTTCTTGATAAATTGTAATACCAACACAACGCTTGGCGTGTTCATTATTCTTGGGGACGAGCAACGCAACGTCTGGCGTGTTCATTATTCTTGGGGACGAGCAACGCAACGCCTGGCGTGATCATTATTCTTGCGGACGAGCAACACAACGCCTGGCGTGTTCATTGTTCTTGCGGACGAGCAACACAACGCCTGGCGTGTTCATTATTCTTGCGGACGAGCAACACAACGCCTGGTGTGTTCATTATTCTTGCGGACGAGCAACACAACGCCTGGCGTGTTCATTATTCTTGCGGACGAGCAACACAACGCCTGGTGTGTTCATCATTCTTGCGGACGAACAACACAACGCCTGGTGTGTTCATTATTCTTGCGGACGAGCAACACAACGCCTGGCGTGTTCATTATTCTTGCGGACGAGCAACACAATGCCTGGCGTGTTCATTATTCTTGCGGACGAGCAACACAACGCCTGGCGTGTTCATTATTCTTGCGGACGAGTATCTCGCATCAAATGGTTATGTCTATTTCTTTACTTGAATAAATGAGAATTCTAAAACTACGGACTCATGCTTTATCATCCGTCGTTTCATGTTTAAATTGTGTACTCTCACATTGAACGCTCTGCTCGGTACTAACTAAGTCCTCGCAAGGGAACGTCCCCCGGTACGAACACGTAACGTTTGGCAAGTGATCAAAGTGCATGAAAACGAGGAACATGTTATGTTTATTTCACTCAGGTTGCTTTGTTCTCGCTTTCAACTACGGACGCATCTTTATAAACAAGCAAAGTGTCAATTGTATAGTAGGTATGGATGATAATGATTATTTATTTTGTTTATTTATTGCAATAAACTTGTTTTAGGCCTTATTGAAGTGGGATTGTGCGTCTGTACGAATGTGGCGGAAGTTTTCACGTGAGGCTAAACGTGACACCGCCTATATGAGCCGTCAAAGCGACACGCTTACCTCGCTCTTCCTCAACCCTCCCTCCTCTCAGCCCCCCTACCCCTCAAAACCGTCACATCTTGTAACTCAATCCCCAATAAAATGCCTCCACTCTCATGTACAGTGAGAGGGGGAGGGGAAGGGTTGATATGGAGGGATAGAATGAAGACGAAGTAGTAGGAATAAGAGGGAGAGGGGGGGGGGGTCAGGGAAGAGGGGGCTCAGGGGATATCTCGCCGGGGGTTCGTGCAATTTGGACCCCGGGACACCCGTCATAAATTGGTCTGCTCTAAAGGTTGTTGTGGCACGGCGGACTAGGCTTCAAAGGGAGGCACTGAGGGGGGCATGCGGTGAGCAGGTCATACCGTGAGCTGGACGTACTGTGAGCTGGGCACACGATGAGCTGAATCTGGTAGGATTGAGCAAGCGGGTCATGCTGTGAGCTGAGCACACATGAGCTGGGCTCAGTGGAGCTGGTCATACTGTGAGCTGAGCACACGGTAAGCTGGGCTCAGTGGAGCTGGTCATACTGTGAGCTGAACACACGGTGAGCTGCTGCTCAGTGCGAACTGGTCATACTGTGAGCTGAGCACACGGTGAGCTGCTGCTCACTGCGAGCTGGTCATTCTGTGAGCTGAGCACACGATGAGCTGGGCTCAGTGCGAGCTGGTCATACTGTGAGCTGAACACATGGTGAGCTGGGCTCAGTGCGAGCTGGTCATACTGTGAGCTGAGCACACGATGAGCTGGGCTCAGTGCGAACTGGTCATACTGTGAGCTGAGCATACGGTGAGCTGCTGCTCAGTGCGAGCTGGTCATACTGTCAGCTTAGCACACTGTGAGCTGGGTAAACGGTGAGCTAACCACACTGTGAGCGTGGCATACTGGGAGCCGGACACTTAACTGAGCATCCTGTGAGCTGGACGTGCGATGAGCAGAGCATGATTTGAGCGGAACGTACTAAAGGTTGGGCACACTGATCTGGTCACTCTGGGAGCAGGACAAGTTGGGCGCTCTGTGAGCTGAGCACACTGTGAGCTGAGCACCAAGTAAGCTGGGTACACTGAGCTGGACTCACTGTGAGCTGGGCACCCTATGAGCTGTGCACACTATGAGCTTGACAAACTGTGAGCTGGGCATACGGTGAGCTGGACACACTGGGAGCTATCTGTAAGCTAGATATACTGAGCGCATTGTGAGCAAGGCGTACGGTGAGCTAGACTCACGGAGAGCACTTAGTGTAATCAGGTGAAGGCGCGACAGGTCACCGCCACAGTGTACTGAGAAAGCATCACTAACTAAAACCATGAATCTTTTACAAGAAATTTATGGCAAAGAAATTCATAGCAAAGACTTGCGATGGATCTTATATTTCCTGTTCCCAGTTCCCAGTTCGCGGTAGGGAGCGATCGCCACTCCTTCAAAGGTGTCCTTGTGGCGACACCATAGAAGGATGCCAACTCAGGTGTCCTTTTCAGAATCCCTCATCTTCGAGTTCGAGCTCCACGTCGCGCTCCCACCGAGCCTTCATTGATGACGGTCAGTATTGGGCGCGTTGCTGTGTCTAGATACTTCAGGCAATTCATTACTTTGTCGACACTCATCTCTAGGAAATCTGATGAAGATTATGGAAACCACACCTAGGTAAATATAAAGAATATGGAAACTACATCTAGGGACATAAATTAAATGGAAATTACATCTAGGTACATATAAAGTATATGGAAACTACATCCAAGTACATATAAAGTATATGGAAACTACATTTAGGTACATATTAAGTGTATGGAAACTACATCTAGGTACTTACAAAGTATATGGAAATTACATCTATTTACATACACAGTAAATGGAAACTACATCTAGGTACATGTAAAGTATATGGAAACTGCATCTAGGTACATATAAAGTATATAGTAACTACATCTAGGTACATATAAAGTATATGGAAACTACATCTAGGTACATATAGAGTATATGGAAACTACATCTAGGTACATATAAAGTATATGGAAACTACATCTAGGTACATATAAAGTATATGGAAACTACATCTAGGCACATATAAAGTATATGGAAACTACCTCTAGGTACATACAAAGTATATGGAAACTAAATCTAGGTACAGCATCTTACTCAACATGGGCGACAATCCATTCACGGTAACAAACAGACAGTTCAGAATTGCGAAATGTATTCATTTATTTCTGACTCTGGTAGGAATAGCGTTAACAGTTTGATGCGGTTACTCCCCTTCATATATTGAAGGGCGGCGCTGTCTTGTGCGACCACGACGTAAAGTCGTCAGTTTCATCTGCTGCCCTTTCCTTTACATAAGTGTTTTATTACCCACAACAAGAACCGATAGCGCCAGCTGACATAAAAGACAGGGTATCGTTAATACTTGTCTTGTAAGGCCAGGCAGCGGCTGTTCCGGGCAGGCTGCTAGAGGCTGTTCCAGTCTGTTCCAGCCTATTTCAGGCTTTTCTATCTGTTCCAGGCTGAACCAGGCTATTCTAAGCTGGTTCAGACTGGAAGGCTGATCCGATTAGTTTCAGGTTGCTCCAAGCTGTTTCAGGCTGATCCAGGTTGTTACAAGCTATTCCAGGCTTTTCTAGGCTGTTCCATGATCTTCCAAGCTGTTACAGGCTATTTCAGGTTCCAGGCTGTCCAAGGCTGTTCCAGCCTATTCTAGGC
Source organism: Gammarus roeselii (assembly GCA_016164225.1). Lineage (NCBI taxonomy): Eukaryota > Metazoa > Arthropoda > Malacostraca > Amphipoda > Gammaridae > Gammarus > Gammarus roeselii. Next base: position 10,014 of record SDVV010034940.1, read on the forward strand.
TGTTCCAGATTGCCAGGTTGTTCTAGACTGTTCCAGGCTATTCCGGGCTGTTTCATGCTGTTCCAGGCTACTCAAGTACTTTCCAGACTTTTCCAGGCTGTTCCAGTATCTTTCAGGCTGTTCCAGACTGTTCTAGGCTGTTTCAGGCTGTTCCAGGCTGTTCTCTGTTGTTCCTAGCTGTCCCAAGCTGTTCCGGCTGTTCCTGGCTCTGTCAGACTGTCGCAGGCTCTTCCACGCTCTACCACTCTGTTCAAGTAGCTGACTGTGTCCTGTAAGGCTAGACAGCAGGCAGTTCCAGGCTGTTATAGCATTCGTCCTGGTCTTATAAGGCTAGGACGCAGGCTGTTCCAGTTAAGGTCGCGCATGGTAGGACAACAACTGTATAACAGGCTGTTGCAGATTGTTTCAGCATAAGACAGTGCCTGCATTATAAGCCATCACAACAGCTGTTCCATGATGTTTAAGGCTGTCAAAATATGACAGAGCCTGATAAGGCAAGCCACAAGCTGTTCTAAGATGGTCCAGGATGATCCAGCAGTAGACAGCGTCCTGCCTGAACTGGAAGACGGCTGTTGTTTCCTGTTCCACAGGGAGACAGCTGTTCATAGTGCGGGATCTACCCTGTCAAGTTGTAAGAAGGGCAAGGCCGTTTGGGTGAGCACTTGTGGGCTTATCTTCCTCTCGCTGAAATTTGACACCCCTACGAATGAATGGAAGACATTACATACCGAAGGAATCAGGGAGGTATTGCTCGTTGTACGGTTCTATAGGAAGAGTGCCTAGATATGTTTTATTTCTTTTTACCTTGTGGGTTTCCCTGATTCATTTGGCAAGGAGGTCTATTGTGTCCCTAGTGAGAGCCTTGAGTTGACTTTGATGTCGTGCAATTGTCTTTACGCGGCATTTTCTTTGTTCGCCGAGTCACAAAATTGAAAACATGACATTATTGCCGCTACAATGCAGCATTATGTGGATTGTTGTGTTTAATTCTTATAAAGTGAAAATATACAGAGGTAGATATTTAGGCCTAATTAATGAATTAGTAAATAGATTTAACATGCCAGAAGACGCACCATGAAGAAAAGTCAAGTTTTACACTTTAT
>SDVV010034941.1:0-11116 GCA_016164225.1 Gammarus roeselii
TATTTTCCCAGTTCAAGACTTCAGGTTGATCCAATTGGGGGAAATTATTTTCCCAGTTCAAGACTTCAAGTTGGGCCAGAATTTTTGTTCAATCTTGCCTGAAGACGGTTGACCTCAGTAGCAGGGCATGAAAGGCTGCACACATAATATAGTGGCTAAGAAAAACTGTGCGGCAGGAAAGATAATCACATACCATTCTGCCTGCCTCATACAGGCAGACAGATTGGGTGCATGTACTAAACAGTAGAGCATTTAGATAATAGCATAGCCTAAGGTGTAGCTAAATCTGGTAACCACAAGTCTAGTGAAGTGGTCAGCAATTTTAAGTTAAGAGTTGAGAACTGGCTCCGTCAAGTGGTAGTTAGCTGACTTGAAATCTGAATATTTCAGCTGACACAATAAAAATAAAGTATAATATCTAATTACACAAATATGTATTTTCCTTTAGGGCATTTACATAGCTATATAGGTACATATATACATGGGTACATGTGCATAGATGGATCAAGGTAGGGTGCTACTCAATAGATGACTTCTACCAATGACATCTATCTTGGTATGCCATTTGGCAGGGAATGTGCTTATAGTCACCATCTTCCTTCCAGTATTACCATGGTGTCTTGTAGACCTGTATAGATTCACTGGGCCTAGATTCATTGTCTCACCTTTTCATCAGTAGAGCTACAATTGTCTATGGTACGCCTTTGTATGTGTAGAACTAAGTGGATGCTAGAACATTTAAGGCCAGAACTGACATCTATCTTGGTGTCCCGACTTTTATGGCCCTATGTTATGCACTGGAGCCTGTTGCCTGCCGTAACTATGTTGTGAAGTGGCGCCAAATGGAAGAGTCTCCAAACAAAGCGCGCTGCGCTTGTTGCCAGTTTTGTCAGAATATTTCTCTTAATCATTCATTCCCTCTGATTCATGTTCCATGGCTTTTAGTGCGTGGTATACAAATTTATTTGGCTGAATCATATTTGTTGTGCTGCAATTATAATTGTAAGCTGTTTGTGCTAGCTGAACGAAATGTTGTTGCTACCTGCAGAGAGTGCAACAATATCAAAATATGTGATTGCCTAATCGTAATAGGCCTGTGATGCACATATAATGCGTTTAGTGTTATTTAAAATAATGTAGGGTCAATCAAGGACCTCTACAAGTCTGCATTAACTTCGCGTTGGGACTCCGGTGGAACATGAAAGCAAATAATAATAATAATAATAATAATGACTAACAATAAACCGAGAAATTGACATCGCACACTGTTCTTCGCCTCTAAGCTCCAAAGTTTTCCAAGTTTCCAGGGTATGGAAGCTTTGTTTTTTTTTGCAGTATCAAAGTAAGAGCCGGTCACCGCTCTAAGTCGAATATCGCTCCGAGACCGAATATCGTCTCGTAAAGGTTAAAGTTTTCAACTTGGAGAGATCGAACACCGTCTCTTGAAAGCAAAATAGTTACCGCACATCGGAGGAATCCTCCTGGGGTATCCAAGGCTCACCTGCCTTCCTGCGAGGTCCTCGGTAACCACTAAAATGTATTTGTCCCTTTGTGTTGCTAAACTGGCATCTACTCACCAAGAACAATTTTTTGCAATACATTACCGGGACTGGTTCCCTATCATCAACTCCCATATAACATCCTGATGGGTTGAAATGTGGCAACAGAGTGGACAAAAAATGCTTTTAGTCAAACTCTCAGTCGGAGAATGGGAAACAAAACTTCACCCACAGTAAAGACCAAGTGTTCATCAACCGCTTGTGCACGGGACAAACGTGGATAACTCACAACCACTTGATGGATGTCGACATAGGACCAAACGCGCCACCTTGCCCCTGTTGCCACCAAGTGGCTATCAGCGTGGAACACCTATTGATGGATTGCAACGCACTCGCGGTAGCCAGATGAGCGTCCCTAGATCCCCCGTACAACCTACAAAGCCTACTCACGGACCCAACCTACCGTCAAAAGCTCATCGCTAGCGGAAAACACACCGGACGATACGAAGCTGTCTAAACACCGAACACCTGTGCAAGTGAGGCGGTCTCTCCACCTCATTACGCACAGAGAGAACAATACATTTACGAATATACGCGTTGACTCTTTACTCTCTGGTACGCGCTAGTACGCAAAAATGCCACAGTTGAAATATGTACTTGGTTTCATCTTGACATGACTAATATTTTCGCACGCGAGGCCGTGCAAACTTACTGAATCAATGACGGTCGCGCCCTACGGGGGAGCCTATTATGACTTACGTTGAGGCTCCGGTAGAAGTGAGGCTCAAATCGAATCAGAATCGCGTTTTGACACTACGGGGATAGTTTACGTTTTGACCCTACGTAGGTGCCTGCGATGACTCACGATATGACCCTGCGAGGTAGCCTGCGATGACTCGCGTTTTGACCCTACGAGATAGCCTGCGATGACTCGCGTTCTGACTGGGATGAAATGGGCAACAGAGTGGATAAAAAATGCTTTCAGTCAAACCCTCAGTTGGAGAATGGAAAACAAAGTTCACCAACAAAAAAGACCAAGTGTTCATCAACCGCTTGTGCACGGGACACGTGGATAACTCACAACCACCTGATGGATGTCGATATAGGACCAAAGCACCACCTTGCCCCTGCTGCCACCAAGTGGCTATCAGTGTTAAACACTTACTGATGGATTGCAACGCACTCGCGGCAACCCGACGAGCGTTCCTAAATCCCCCGTTCAACCCACAAAGCCTACTCACGCACCCAACCTACCGTAAAAAGCTTATCGCTTTCAGAAAACACCGGACTATACAACGCTGTCTAAACCCCAAACAGCTATGCAAGTGTGGTGGTCTCTCCACCCCATTATGCACAGAAATAACAACACATTTTTTCGAAGATACGCATTAACTCTTTACTCTCTCGTCTGCGCTAATACGCGAATATGCCACAGTTGAAATGTGTACTGACTTCATCTTGACATGACTAATATTTTTGCACGCGAGGCCGTGCGAACTTACCTGAACCAACGACGGTCGCGCCCTACGGGGTAGCCTATTATGACTCACGTTGAGGCTCTGGTGGAAATGATGCTCTAATAAAATAAAATAAAATCGCTTTCTGACCCTACGGGAGAGCCTGCGATGACTCGCGTTATGACCCTGCGAGGTAGCCTGCGATGAATCGCGTTTTGACCCTACGGGGGAGCCTGCGATGAGTCGCGTTGAGGCTCAGGTGGAAATATATCAAATCGTGTTTTGGCTCCTGAAGAGATGGACTCCTAATCTATTTTTATTATCTTAACATGTTGAACAATAAAGTGTCGTCCTACAATATCCATTGATTGGTGGGATGTAAATGTGAATTTATATACAACTGTTGGAGTACCTCCTAGTCGGAAGGAGAAAAATTCATTCGGTGACAAAGATTAGCTCGCACACAGGTCTGGAATAAAAACGCATGATCAATGGAACTCAACTCATTTTCAAGTGAAAATGAATTGATGTCTTCATATTAGGGTTTGGACTTTCTTCTTCCTCTTGTCTTCTTCAAATCTTGTTCTGGATATTATATTCTTGCATCGAGACAGTATGAGGCGAGGACTTGTAGCTTGTTGTGTAGATTATAGAACAGCTGATGATGACTTGACATATTAGTTGTGTATTGTGATATTTTCTGTAATTTTGCTACCTATCATACTGACAGTGAGTTATAATGACACCGCTCGTCGACTGATGCATGTCCCACGTTCGATGTCCGCGTGCAAAGTATTTGCAGAGAACGCATCGGATCACGTTAAACTTTTTTGTAAAGCGTAATACAGCCTCAAGGCTAGAGTAATGGCTTCTAGCAATAAAATCCTCATATTGCAATCTACCCTAGCGATGCGCTCGCTGGGTCGTCAATGTTAGGACGTTGGAGAGAAATACTGTACACACTAAAAGGAAGATAATATGTGTCCGTTAGGAATAAAACTTATTTCAGATGTGCTTCCTGATTCGATGTTTCTGCCTTAGTAATCTGGCGGATCATTCATATTTCTATTATAATAAGTTTTGTATCAAATTTACTTATATGCACTTGATGGTTAGCGTGTCCGACTGGCCGAGTGGTTAGCGTGTCCGACTGCAGTGTCAGCCTCTGGTGCTGCATGTCGCGAGATCGAGCCTCGGCATAGACACGGCGGCCTTGTGGCGGGGAGATTGGGCGCCTCCCCCCTCTGTGTCAGCCTAACTTAGCCACCCTCCTAACTAGGGGGAAACGGCTGTATGTCTATACATACATACACTTGATGGTTTTTAATAAAGTGTATTATTATACCTAAATAATCTGTGAATCCTTTTCCTTATAAATCTAGGTTTCCTTCTATTCCTTTCCGAAGAAGTTTTTTTTTTACAGTAAAAAAGGTTTTAGAGATTCCGGTATTTTTTTTCAGGAAGTGGGGACCCACTTGCAACTAATCAAAAGAAATGTCCGTCTGTCGAAGAACCACTATCAACCTGATGCAGAGAGTGATATGGACGTCAGATCGGAGACTGACGAGATTACGGCAAGCGCGAGTACAACCCGCGCGAAAGGCCAAGGAATGCAATGCAACTGTTAGAAGGCCCCTGATGAAATCTCAATTCGTTGCTAATGTAGGAACTATTCATATCGACTCCTAATTGTTCCGTATTGGCCGGCAAGTGAGAAGTATATGGGGCTGACGTACGCAAACACGCCAATTCAGTAGCCTTGCTGAGGACGTGATTGTATCCATGCCAGATAACGCATATTCCTGTTCGGGAGAAAAGATTTGCTCATTCTCTATTCTTCGATTAATGTGTTCAATTAAATAACAGAGGGTATGCCATTTGGAGGACTAACATTCATTTGATGACGATCGCTGAGACCTGTGGGTGGAAGTGCGTCAGGGATAGAAGGCGAGAGTAACCGGTATGCATTTGTGTTCAGCATGCGACACTGTTCGCATTAGATGTTATGATGTAATGATCATAAATGAGCGTAGAGACATGAAACTCGTATTAGAAGGGCTCACGCAATATTTGAGAATTACACGTAACTTGATATATATGACAGCAGTGAGAATAGTGGACCTTTGTATTGAAGAACGCATCCTACGGGGGCGTCTATTATGACTCACGTTGAGGCTCTGGTGGAAATGAGGCCCCAAACAAATGTATTATAGAATAGCATAGAACAAAAATGTGGTAAGGCCAATATCGGGCGATTAGCCGCAACAGACCCATTATTAAAATTAAACTGCGATTGCAATAGAATCCTGGGTCTAAGCGTAACCTTAGGCGAGACATCAGTTCTGTTCTTAAATATATATTTCTCGATAAACTCGAATGACAACATCAAAAAGTAGTTTAGTTGCATGGGTATACTGAATAGTATAACGGAGGGTTGGGAAGAACAGCAAATGTGTGTTTGAAGGACTTAATGCCTCGCCTCACACGGCTCGGTTCATTGAGATTCAAGCGTGTTTCCTTAATGTGACGTTTCAGAACGCAAGGCTTTTGCCGGATCCCTGTGTCGTAAGGAGTATACTCTATATTTTGAGAGAATGCAACCCCTTCTGCATGTTCATTGCCGCGAGGTTGGAACAATTAACTAAAACTTTGAAAACAATGTGACAACGGATAGATTCTATGTAGAACTTGATAACTTCTATGAATAAATGGTTGAGTTGATAACGGACGACTAAATGATCTGTATGGTGGCATGGAACCGTGCTCTTTAATTATTTGTCGACAATTTTTTTGGAATAAGGAGATCTAGTAAACATTATGCCCTCGGGTGGAATGACAGGCAAAGGAAGTGAATTATGTTGTAAATGATGTTGTGTTCCAGGGGAATGTTGCTGGAACGCCTTTGCTGGCCACCTTGCAGTGGCTATATAAGCAGATTTTTTTTATGGAACTCGCAGTTCTAAGAGGAAATGAACAGCAATTTCAAGCCCATGCAACTAAGTTGCGTGAAGGCGAATGCAAGGATTCATGGAAATAAACGTTGAGGCTTCGGTGGAAATGAGTCTCAAATCAAATTCATGGGAATGAATTCGAACACTTGACCCTAAGAAAGAATCACTTCCACTCACTATTGCAGGGAATACGGGTGTGGATAACATTGGCAGTCTGGCTAGAACACTTTCGGGATATTACAAACCTGTCGTGGATGAAACGGAGTTCAAGCCGTCATTAATAATATTTCTGCTGTTACCGAAACGATCAGTGTTACCGTGGTTAGGGCCATTGTAAGAGGATGAAAAATAAAGGTAGTTAGAAATGACATTCCTTGAGAAGTCTATTAGCACGTTTATCACAGATTGCTTCCAGTGTTATATCTTCCTTTCTGATTTCATACGAGCCAAGCAGTTGACCGGAGAAGTTATGCAGACAATTTTCATTTCTATTCTAAAATGTAAGCCGAAGGATCCGGCGGACATGAAAAAAATCCGTCCCATTGCCATATCCAAAGCGCCGTAGCAGATCGAAAAATACTGCAGTACGAACATCCAGTTCTACTTAAGATGCAGCACGATCTCTTTGTGATGACCGAGACTGGTCAGGCAGTGGAATTCTGCTGGATCCCCGAGCACGCGGGAATAAGAGGAAACAAACTTGCGGACTCGCTTGCTAAACTGGCATCTTCTCACCAAGAACAATTTTTTGCAATACATTACCGGGACTGGTTCCCTATCATCAACTCCCATATAACATTCCGATGGGATAAAATGTGGCAACAGAGCGGACAAAAAATGCTTTCAGTCAAACCCTCAGTCGGAGAATGGGAAACAAAGTTCACCAACAGAAAAGACCATTTGTTCATCAACCGCTTGTGCACGGGACATACGTGGATAACTCACAACCACATGAAGGATGTCGACATAGGACCAAACGCGCCACCTTGCCCCTGTTGCCACCAACTGTCTATCAGCGGTACACTTACTGATGGATTGCAACGCACTCGCGGCAGCCCGACGAGCGCTCCTAAATCCCCCGTACAACCTACAAAGCCTACTCACGGACCCCAACCTACCGTAAAATGCTTTTCACTTTCGGAAAACATACCGGACTCTACGAAGCAGTCTAAGCCCTGAACACCTGTGCAAGTGAGGTGGTCTCTCTCCCCTTCCCAATACGCACTGAAATAACAACACATTTTACGAAGATACGCGTTAACTCATTACTCTCCCGTACGCGCTAGAACGCGCATGACACAATTGAAATATGTACTGACTTCATCTTGACATGACTAATATTTTCGCACGCGAGGCCGTGCGAACTAACCTGAATCAACGACGGTCTAGCCCTGCGGGGGAGCTTATTATGACTCACGTTGAGGCACTGGTGGGAATGAGGCTCAAATCTAATCAAAGCAGATCATTCTCACAAGACTGCACCCGTATTTGCTAACAGTGGATAGTCGGTATGATTTCAATGAGGCCATGGTATGAAAATGTCAACATTTGCATTGAAACAAACATTATAATACTACAGCAGTAGAGGCTACATATTGCTGAGCATTGTGCAGCATTTCAGGACTGCAGGCTGACGCTATTTGACACATACCTACATGTCAATCACGGATCTCTCTCCACCTCATGGATCGATCATAATACGTCGTCTTTGCTCATGTTAGATGCAACAATTTCATCTTACTCGCAATTGCAAGGGACATGTCGTCATAGAACAGTTGCTGTCGCATTGTTTTATAACGTGTACACTGATGAGTGAATTACCATCAAGTAGAGATAACTAGGGGTGCCATGTCGCTTACCACTGTGTTATCAATATCAGTTATGCAGATGATATAATGTTGTTAGCACTGACTCTCTCAGCATTGCAAAAGCTTCTTGATATCTGTAGTAATTTTTCTGAACCCTGTGATACTGTATAGAACACTGCAAAAACTGTATGTATGTTAGTTAGATCAAAGGGTCCTAATTACTACCTATCCACTTTTTATGAGATAAAACTAGGCGGTGTTGCACTGGATTATGTAGATGAATTTCAATATCTAGGGCACAGCAGATGACAAAGATGTTGCAAAGCAAACTACGCGGCAAAATGCCGTTTGTATCTCCGAGCTTGCAATTACTCGTCAAGGCTTCAGTGGTACGGTGGAGATAAGCTCCTAACCCTAATCTCAGTCTACTTGTGGTAGGCAAAACTGGAGAGGCAAGCATGGCAATGGCATGTCCTGCTCTGCACTATGGCTTTACTGGTATTTTGTGCAGTCTGGAGGTCACCATACCTAATGAAAAATTGTTTTCTAGTTATCATGGTATCAACTCATGAAGTTTACAGTTTGTGATGTCATACGCCAATGTCTACCTTTATCAAAGAACATGAATTGGAATTAAACCATCGGTTATGAAAAAGTTGATGTCTCAAACTTCCAACTTTGAGAGTCTATGTATTTATTTAATTGACTTCAAATATTTACTGTTTTACTATATTGCATACTTCATTTTTATTATATCAAAAGTTTTTCTGGTATGACATTTCCCTGCAAGCTGCAACCAAAAACTTGGGGCAGCAGAGCTGGGGCCTGGGGGTGATTTCCCACATCTAATTTTTGGGCACTAGAGCATCAAAATAAGTGCCTTCAAGAAATTTGCTTTGTGCACAGAATCATTGAAAAATTGTTGAAGTGAAGGTGTACATTTAGATTTCTGAACATTTGCTTGGAAAAAATATATACATTTTTCAAGCCCCAGAGCTGTGGCTAGAATTTTTAACCAATTGTAGGCAAATATGGTAGTGATATAACCAATGTGTTGTTGTTAGTTGCCTGCATAGAATTTTTGAAGAAAATATTTTTTATTTAAAAATGTATGTAGCTGCACAATTTTTCATCGCAACATGAATGCAACTGCTGGGGAATCATGTTTTAAAAGACAGTCATGCGTAACTCTCTTTACATATTTAATTACTTACAATTCTTATTCATTGAGTTATAGTTGCATATTATTCTCTACACATTGTATCATGTACTGTTGTTATAGATACAGATAATAGGCTGACAGTAAGGTGCTCCTCAATCTGCTCTCATCCCGTGGTCTGTGAGGCCTCCCCACGTGTTGAAGGTGAGGAGTGCAAATGTGTTTGACGAGTACAAGATTTCAAGAGGGAGGTTTGGCCAAATTGATCAAAATATTTTGGAGTCACTAGCTGTCTTCCTTGATCTCAACTGTCAGTTTCTAGATCATGCTTTGTTCAGCCAATTTTTGTACCTTATTCAAGGGTATAGTGACTCCATAAAGCTGTTCCATGCTTATTTAGGAAGGAAGAAGAAAGGTTGTCTGGAAGACCACTTTGTAATGCAGGTGGACAGCTGGTTTACAATCCACTGGAAATGGCTAAGCTCCTGTAATAGCTAGGTATAGGCTAACAATACAGAGGGAAGAACTGGATGGATAGCAAGATGAATAAAGTGTACAAGGGTTTACAAGTGCAAGAAGACAACAACGGGCCTTTTGGCTCAAACTGGGTTGCCTTTTGATAGTAAGAAGATAAGTTCTGAAGTAGAACATCTAAGATAGCATTCCCCGTCAGTGTATTTTCTTTTTTAATAGATCATGAAAGGGAAAGTGTGTTGAAGGAAATAGCGTTTAACAATGATACTCAAAACAACTCAAATCAGCATCTCAAGAGAAAGCCACCAACCACGATGTTGATCTGAAATTGTCACAGTTACATTCCTTGTTAAACCAATGCTGACTTGTATCATTGCTGAACACAGTTTTGCAACAAGCTGGTACTAATGTCATGCACCTTTTTTATCGTGCTAGTGCTAATGCCGGGCACTAATTTAACTGTATGGGTGTCAATGCCAAACACCATTTAGCACAAATATATTGGTGAAAGTGCTGTAGATGGGAGCTATTTAGCGGTGATTTTGGTAGACTTTGTTGAGCCATGACTTAAACGTTCAGATTGGATCGCTGTTCACAACTTCCATTGGAAGTCTGTTCCATTTTTAACAACCCTATACTTGAAGAAATTGCGAGCAATATTGAGTGTGAAGTGCTTGCCAGCAATTTTGTATCTATTATTCCTGGTCACTCTACTTGCATCTAAAGTGAAAAAGCTTGCTTGCTTGACGTTTTTCTTACCCTTCATAATCTTCCACACTTAGATCATGTCACCTCTGACTCGACGTTTCTCTAAATAAAACTAGAGTTCATGCTGTCTCTCTTTGTACAATATATTGTGCAGCAAAGGGATTAGTTTGGTAGCTGTATGTTGGACCTTCTCTAACTTAATAACATCTTTCCTGAGGTATGGAGACCAAAATTGAACGGAATACTCATGGTGCCATCTAACAAATGCAGTGTAAAACCTACTAATACTATTTCTGCTCTACTTGTACAAGATTGTTCAGGATATCATGCCTAACATTTGATTGCCATTTTTGGCTGCATCGTTACATTGCTTGCTGCTTTTAAAGTCGTTACTAATGATGACACCTAGATCTCTCTCTCTTCAGTGACAGGTATCAGTTTCTTTCCAGACATTGAATATTTGTGTTTAGGGTTTTGGTGACCAATGTGCATAACTTCACACCTTTTTTCTCACCTTGGTTGCCCCAAGACCACCCCACACCCCAGCAAGGCCAGAGTGCAGAGCATGACAGGAGTCACAAATGCCACAGCACGCCAGACTGCAAAGACCGGCAAAACAATGGAGCGGAAAAAACTGGAAATTTGTGCTTCAGGCAACTGATCGTACAGCAGTTCTGTTGGTCACAATATAAAACATACACATTCATATATACACACATATACAGATAGACTGAAAAAAATATATATATATACATGCTTACACACACATCCCTACAAATAAATTAAACTTCATCAGCCTAGTCAAAATCTAAAAATTCCTCGTACATCAGATCAGCAAGGGCTTGCTTATCTCACCTTTGTATCTCACCTTTGCAGCCCCCCACAGCCCCAACAGCCCCGCCAACAGGGCACGCAGGCATGGGAGGCAGTACACCTCAGCGCGCCAGCAATCAAAATGAACAGCACTGTACAAGTACTGCAGCAGGACGCTGGTCGGAATGCGCTCAATAGGTCCAAAGAAAACAAAACAATGGAGACAGTCAACAACTGCACACAACCG
>SDVV010034942.1:0-11116 GCA_016164225.1 Gammarus roeselii
TAAGTAGAGTATCTGTCTGCGAGAATTGTCCTGGAAATAGTGTTAGCGAGAATTGCCCTGAAAATAATGTCTGCGAGAATTGCCCTGCAAATAGTGTCTGCGAGAATTGCCCTGGAAATAGTGTCTGCGAGAATTGCCCTGGAAATAGTGTCTGCGAGAATTGCCCTGGAAATAGTGTCTGCGAGAATTGCCCTGTAAATAGTGTCTGCGAGAATTGCCCTATGAAGGAATTAGATAGGCGATAAAAGAGCCGAAGCAAGACACAAATGTGAAGGAATTACAGTAGATAGGCGATAATTAGTGATTGCAAATATGCTTCTGTGAAGGAATTAGATTGGCGATAATTAGTGACTCCATGTAAGCTATTGTGAAGGAAATATATTGGCGATAAAAGAGCCGAAGCAAGACGCAAATGTGAAGGAATTAGATAGACGATAATTAGTGACTCCATATATGCTTTTTGTGAAGGAATTAGATGGCGATAATTAGTGACTCCATGTATGCTTTAGTGAAGAAATTAGATAGACGATTATAAGGATGTATATTATTTGTTAGTGTGTCCGACTCAGGCGCTGTATTTCCTTGACATTGTAGTTTTATGTTTAGACAAATTGATCAAGTTAGTTACTGATGATACATAGAGACATCAGGAACGCATGTTCTTTATGAGTCGGCCGATGTATTTGTTAGGATGTATATTATTTTTTAGTGTGTCTGACTTACTCGCTGTCTTTCTCGGACATTGTAGTTATATGTTTATTTTCTTCTATTCTGGTCAAGTGAGTTACTTACGATACATAGAGACTGGCCGTGACGGGTGGGGAAGAGGCGAGGGGTCGACCGGAGTCAGGCGGTGTTCAAACCGCAAATGACGATTAGCGATTTTTATCTTTTGATGTGTGGTCACACAATGATCTTATCTCGAGATACATGATCCTCTTGGGTAATTTCAGTTGCCTTACGATATCTTTCGGATTCCTTTCGGTATCTTATTGCTTTTATTTGCGATTGCTTACGTACGGATTATAAAGATGTAGGTTATTAGGTCTTGTCATCGCTATATATGATTGTATTGGAATATTTCGCACGGTAGGTGCATATATTACTATGTTTGTTATTGAATGCCTCATTTGAATAGAAGTTTTTACTCCTCAAACCTGAATTGTTAGGATATTCGATGTAGTTATGCAAGAAATATGGAGTATTTATTAGGAGAGCTTAGCTAGTTGTGGTTTATTTGACTCATTTTCAGAGGATGTTGGTGGAGTTTTTTAGCGGTGAGATGTTTGGTGTTGAATATAGGCTATGAACATTTACAGCTTATAACATTTTCATGTTGACGTGCTTGCATCATTTTATACGGAATGTCCTATTTCTGACTATAGCTCTATTTTTTCCCAATACTGTACCCATTTATATTTATTTATTATTTGCTTCCATGTTCCACCGGAGTCCCAACGCGGAGTTAATGCAGACTCCCGCTGTACCCATGTGACCTCATTAGCTGGAGAATCAGATGCAAGATATGTCTGAAGTATTATACGTGACTGGAATATGTCTAGAAATTTGTTATAGATTTGAATGGTATCGTAGTAAAAAATTGCGTTATTCTCATGATCTCAGAGTTAAATGTCAGATATTTTGGAGGAATGTATGTTTAAGAGATGCAAGTCCATTATGCATAATTATGGAATTTGCGTTATTGATCCCTGCAAATGTATTGTTTAGCATTTAGAAGACGATTTACTGAATAGTGGGCTTCTAGACCATTTATGGTTTGGCTACCCTACACCTAATGAGATATATTTATCTACGATTGTTGAGGGAGCTGTATAAAACTTCAATTAGCTCAATATCTATCACATTTTCAACGTAAGGCAAGCGGCGTTTGGTGCATTTCAATGCTAGTTCAATCGAGTTAAATTTAGGATATTGCAAACAAAGATTTATGAGATCTACTATTTTTATTGATAATAGTTTTGACATAATTATTTATACATATATATACATGAGATATCATTTCACGAAAACACAACATTTTCTCAAAAAAAAATCGATGTGAACATCTTCGTCCTCGCTCTCTTGTGTTATCTTGATCCTTGGTACCAGTGACAGTCTGTGGGTTCTTATTCAATGACGTATATTTATTCCTCACCTGAAGCTGTCAACTCGTCTCATCGGTGTTCGAAACTAACACCCTTAGTACACATTTTAGATAAACGAGGATCTTTGGGAGAAGTGTATGCAATACTTGTAATCCTTGCCTTGTATCCAAAACTTTGTTTATAGTCTTCAGCGAGTTTTTTTATAGACGGTATTTTTTGAATCACTATTACATGTTTGTGACATCAAATATTTCCATTCATTATATACCCAATTCTCCTAGCACTCAAACATTTGTGACAGGATTCTCTCTTCTCATGCTTCATTACCAAACATATTTGAAACCAAATCAGATATACATTTGATTTTATTATGCAATTTTTTCACTTCTTATACCTGACACCCTTTCATTACCCCATTTGATAATTCGGTTTCCTCCAACTCTAGCAGTATTTTTTCCTTCACACATTTCAGTATGTATCACTGTTAGTGATATCCATTTCACTGAAAGTACCCCACGTTTCCCCTTAATTTCAATTTTTGGTTATGGTTTGAGTTTTTCTCCCACCACATCGATTTAGCCATTTCTCACCCAATCTTCATACATTCTTAGATTGAGTGTTGGTGGCACCATACTTTATTTTACGCTCGCGCCATGTTTGAGAATGTCTTTCTCATTATTCTTGATAGTCAAGTTCGGTTTATTATGTTCCATCAACGCGCCCATTGCATCCTTCAAGCTCATATTTCCTTCCTTCATTTTTTAAGATTATCATATTCGGGATGATGGTGTCCTTTGAGATGACGCCAAAGCCCAAATATGGAGCCTGACTTGCTTAATATTATCTCCGCACTGCAAATAACACATACCCCCGTCTTTTCATTCGTGTTAAAATACTTCCACATCAAACTGGGCCGCATCTTTCTTCCCCGAAAGCGGACCGCTATCTGAATGAATACAGATATGAGTCCAATTTTATATATACAGGATCGTTAGCGTCACTGCGTTGACTCATGTATGCGGCAATTACACACACATTTTTGCAAAAGGGTTACCATACACAGCCAGATACATTAATACCCCCGCATCCTAACCTAACCTATAGAACAACATCCCTTGCTGTTGATACAAGATATTTCATGTGCATCAGCTTCATACTATGTTATGTTAAAAGAAGTAATCATCGTATCTGATCCTAACCTATCTTATGTACGGTATTCAGTCATTGTTTTATACAATGCTTGATACATTTCTCCACTTGTCTCTACATTTGATCTATCCTTTGCGTCTTGTAGCCCCTAATTATTTCTACTCCGCAATCAATCTCGACTCATATATATTACCAGAAAGGACACATTTTCTCAATCTTAGATGGGTTGTATGTTACAAGTAATTCATATTTGTTTCCATCATACAAACGCGCTCTTCATCTCACACTAGGTCCAACACATTTTTCTTCAATATCTCCTGACACGTCATCCTTTGACGTCTTGCACAGTCAATCTACCTTTTTTCTTTCCAATAATTTTTCAAACTCTTCACGATGACAGCGTTTCAGATGTCTCCACAGCTTACTCGTCGATTTACGTTTATTAAATTTTATTTCTTTCTGGCATAGTTTACAAACCCCCATCTCCCCAACTCTTTCGAACAATCGAGGACTCAAGCTATAACCCATCCTCCCACAACAAAATCCTAATATTGACTGAATATACAGCATTTACCCCGAGATAGGTTTATGGGTAGCGTTGTATCCCTTGAAATATATTCTCCTACCGAATTCAACAATTTCATTGTTTCCTTCGACCAACGCAATGTATGCAATTTCATCGCTTAACCTCTGAGTTGTAGGATATTATAAACAATTGAATAAGGATTTACATACTCTTATTTGTATCATTTACAGATCTTGCTGACATCATCAATGACTTCTAACTCGTTTTTTCGATTGCAGCATGGCTCGTACAGCCACCCGTATCATGCATCACGATGTTTAAGTTTCCTCTCAAAATCTATCATGTAATCCACCATATCTTTTTCGCGAATACCAAAGGCTGTTCTGTGCCTTCGAGTCCGTACATGTAATTCTTCTTCTTCTTGAACTTTAATTATTCGAATCTTCTCAAATTCAATGTCATTCTGTCTTTCATCAATGAGGAATTCTTGCATACGTTCCAGGTTTTCTTTGGTTCTTAGGAAAAACCCGTTACCCAACACTTCAGCTTTAGTACAATCATGATGATTTTCCACTCGGATCATATCAATTTCGAGAGTTGATTTCATATTTTCCTTGAAGTTTGTTACATACGACTGAAATCCGTCAATGTCAGTTACCCAGAGCCGACTTCCTTTTTCCTTCATCCATATATGAATGTTATCTCCCACTCTTTTGATTCTTGTTTTATTCATTCTGAGATATCTGATATCTTCATCACTTGTCAATATATCTTCGATCCGACTCATATCATCTTCGGAGATTTCTTCTTCCAGAACACGGAAACTAATTTTTGTCATTTGAACATTCATTTTTATCTATTTGAGGATGATCCGTCCGTATCCGCTTATCGTCCACGTAACACTGACTCCAATCACGTCATACAACTTGCTATTATAATGCGTCTGCAAATCTTTAGGCCTATCATCACTCGTTTCGATGATCAATTACGTATGTATGTATGTCTTTAGACCTGTATACGTATGTACATGTCAAAAACCTAGCCTTACCTAACTTATGTACGGTATTTTGTCTTTGATATATACAATCCATAACAAATTAGCTCCACTTGACTCTATATTTTTGATCGAACCTTTGCAGTTTTGATACACACTTCCAATATCGATCTACCAAATTTTTCACGACAATTCGATGTTGCCTCCTACTTACACGTTATATGCAAATTCATTGCTTAACCTTTGAGTCTTAGGATATTATAAACATTTGATTAGGGATTGACATGGTTTATTATTGCATTATTAGTATTGATAACAGATTTTGCTGACATCATCAATGACTTCTATCCATTTTTTTTCGATTACAGCTTGACTCGTAGTCACCCAGTCCTGCTGGATGTAACAATGCTTCTGCATTTTTGTATCAACATGGTGCGAACATACAACCGTAACCATCATCACTATGCATCAGTCTCCTCTCAAATTCCTTCATATACTCCACCATATCTTTGATACGAATTTGGAAACCTATTCCATCCCCGTGTCTTCATAAATGTAGATCCCCGCATTTCCATAAATGTTATTATTTTTCTCCTATGCGAACTTTAATTATTCGAATCTTATCCAATTCAATATACCTCCAATCTTCATCCGAAAGAAATTCCATCATATACTCCAGATTTTTTTCACTCCCTAGTTAGAATTCATTTTCCACTAACCCAACTTTCTTACATGTGTGGAAGTATTGTGCTTGGGACACATAAATTTCAAGATGTACATTCTTATTTTCTTTGAACTCTGTTACATACGACTGAAATGTCTTGAAATCAGTCACCCAAATCCTGTTTTCTTCATTCTCCTTCCATATATGGATATTAGTTCCCGCTCTTGCGATTCTTGTTCTCCGCATTAGTAGATAATTAATATTTTCATCACATGTCAATATATCCACGAACCAAGCTAAATCATCTTCGGAGATGTTTTCATCCAACACTCGTGAACAAATTTTTGAGATGTGAACACCCATTTTCATTTATTCTAAGTCGATACGCACGTCTCCGCTTGTTCTCCACGTATCACTGACTCCATTCGCCGCCTGCAGATACCTTTTATAACTTGATTACATGTTTCATCCTGCTAAACATTTCGCCTATCAGCGCTCACTGTCGTCAACATGTATGTACGTATGTACGTGCATAGACCTGTATACGTACGTGTATGTGTATATTTGAGCGTATGTACGTATACATGTATTGAAAAAATATTTATAAATCTTTATAACAAAATTTAAAATTCAACCCCGGACCTTTCATTACTATCCCAAGTTATCACATCATTAGATTGATTTAACTTTTTAAAATTTTAAAATGTATTGTAATTCGAAATTGTTTTGAATTTTAAATTTTGTTATAAATATTTATGTTTATTTTTTCAATACATGTATACGTACATACGCTCAAATATACACATACACGTACCTACACAGGTCTATACACGTACATACGTACATTTATGTTGACGACAGTGAGCGCTGATAGGCGAAATGTTTTGCAGTCGTATGTAACAAATTTCAAAGAAAATAAGAAATCAACTCTCGAAATTGATATGATCCGAGTGAAAAATCATCATTATTGTACTAAAGCTGAAGTGTTGGGGAACGTTTTTTTCCTAAGAACCAAAGAAAACCTGGAACGTACGCAAGAATTCCTCATTGATGATAAACAGAATGACATTGAATTTGAGAGGATTCGAATAATTAAAGTTCAAGAAGAAGAAGAATTACATTTGTGGACTCAAGGGCACGGAACAGCCTTTGGTATTCGCAACAAAGATATGGTGGATTATATGATAGATTTTGAGAGGAAACTTGAACATCCCGATGCAGGATATGGGTGGCTGTACGAGCCATGCTGTAATCGAAAAAACGAGTAAGAAGTCATTGATGATGTCAGCAAGATCTGTAAATGAAACAAATAAAAGTATGTAAATCCTAAATCAATTGTTTATAATATCCTACAACTCAGAGGTTAAACGATGAAATTGCATACATTGCGTTGGTCGAAGGAAACAATGAAATTGTTGAATTCAGTAGGAGAATATATTTTAAGGGATGCAACGCTACTTATAGACCTATCTCGGGGTAAATGCTGTATATGTGTGACAGAATGGTGAGATCTAAATCAGAGTCCGATGAGAAAAATATTCAGTCAATATTGGGATTTTGTTGTGGGAGGTTGGGTTATAGCTTGAGTCCTCGATTGTTCGAAAGAGTTGGGGAGATGGGGGTCTGTAAACTATGCCAGAAATAAATAAAATTGAATAAACATAAATCGACGAGTAACGTGTGGAGAAATCTGAAACGCTGTCATCGTGAAGAGTTTGAAAAATTATTGGAAAGAAAAAAGGTAGATCGACTGTGCAAGACGTCAAAGGATGACGTGTCAGGAGATATTGAAGAAAAATGTGTTAGACCTAATATGAGATGAAGAGCGCGTTTGTATGATGGAAACAAATATGAATTACTTGTAACATACAACCCATCTAAGATTGAGAAAATCTGTCCTCTCTGTTAATATATATGAGTCGAGATTGATTGCGAGTAGAAATAATTAGGGGCTACAAGACGCAAAGTATAGATTAAATGTAGAGACAAGTGTAGAAATTTATTAGGCATTGTATAAAACAATGACTGAATAACGTACATAAGATAGGTTAGGATCGGATACGATGATTCCTTCTTTTAAAATAACATGGTATGAAGCTGATGCACATGAAATATCTTGTATCAACGGCAAGGGATGTTGTTCTATGGGTTAGGTTAGGATGCGGGGGTATTAATGTATCTGGCTGTGTATGGTAACCATTTTGAAAAAATGTGTGTAAATGCCGCATACATGAGTCAACGCAGTGACGCTAACGATCCTGTATGTACAAAATTGGACTCATATCTGTATGCATTCAGATAGCGGTCCGCTTTCGGGGAAGAAAGATGCGGCCCAGTTTGATGTGGAAGACGGGGGTATGTGTTATTTGCAGTGCGGAGATGAAATTAAGCAAGTCAGGCTCCACATTTGGGCTTTGGCTTCATCTCAAAGAACACCATTATCTTGAATATGATAATCTTAAAAAATGAACGAGGAAACATGAGCTCGAAGGATGCAATGGGCATGTTGATAGAACATAATAAACCGGGCTTGGCTATCACAAATAATGAGAAAGACATTCTCAAACATGGTGCGAGCGTAAAAGAAAGTATGGTGCCACCAACATTCAATCTAAGAATGTATGAAGATTGGGGGGAAAATGGCTAAGTCGATGTGGTGGGAGAAAGACTTAAACCATAACCGAAAATTGAAAATGAGGGGAAGCGTGGGGTACTTTCAGTGAAATGGATATCACTAACAGTGATATTGAAATGTGTGAAGGAAAAAAACTGCTAAAGTTGAGGGAAACCGAATTATCAAATGGGGTATTGAAAGGGTGTCAAGTATGAGAAGTGAAGAAATTGCATAATAAAATCAAATGTATATCTGATTTGGTTTCAAATATGTTTGGTAAAGAAGCATGAGAAGAGAGAATCCTGTCACAAATGTTTGAGTGCTAGGAGAATTGATATATAATGAATGGAAATATCTGATGTCACAAACATGTAATAGTGATTAAAAAAATACCGTCTATAAAAAAGCTCGCTGAAGACTATAAACAAAGTTTTGGATACAAGGCAAGGATTACATGTATTGCATACACTTCTCCCAAAGATCCTCATCTATCTAAAATGTGTACTAAGGGTGTTAGTCTCGAACACCAATAGATCAGAGAAAAAAAACACATCCAGATGATGAATCCTACTCCGATAAGACGAGTTGACAGCTTCTGGAGAAGAATAAATATACGTCATGGAATAAAAACCCACAGACTGTCACTGGTACCAAGGATCAAGATAACACAAGAGAGCGAGGACGAAGATGCTCACATCGAATTTTTGGTGAGAAAATGTTGTGTTTTCGTACAATGATATCTCATGTATATATATGTATAAATAATTATGTCAAAATCTATTATCAATAAAAATAATAAATCTAATAAATCTTCGTTTGCAATATCCTAAATTCAACCTAGCATTGAAATGCACTGAAACGCCGCTGTCATAGAATTTAAGCTAATTGATGTTGTTTACAGCTCCTTCTCCAATCGTAGATAAATATATCTCATTAGGTGTAGGGCAGCCAAACCATAAATGGTGTAGGACCCCACTATTCAGTAAATCGTCTTCTAAATGCTAAAAAATACATTTGGGGGTTCAAAAACGAAAATTCCATAGCGATGCATAGTGGACTTGCACCTCTTAAACATACATTCCTCCAAAATATCTGACATTTAACTCTGAGATCATGAGAATAACGCTATTTTTTACCACGATACCATTCAAATCTATAACAAATTTCTAGACCTATTCCAGTCACGTATAATACTTCAGACATATCTTGCATCTGATACACCAGCTAATGAGGTCACATGGGTACAGCGGGAGTCTGCATTAACTTCGCGTTGGGACTCCCGTGGAACATGGAAGCAAATAATAAATAAATATAAATGGGTACAGTATTGGGGAAAAAAAGTAGAGCTATGGTCAGATGTAGGACATTTTTGTATAAAATGATGGAAGCACGTCAACATGAACATGTTATAAGCTGTAAATGTTCATAGCCTATATTCAACATCAAGCATCTCACCGCTACAAAACTCCATCAAAATCCTCTGAAAATGAGTCAAATAAAGCACAACTAGCTAAGCTCTCCTAATAAATACCCCATATTTCTTGCATAACTACATCGAATATCCTAACAATTCAGGTTTGAGGAGTAAAAACTTCTATTCAAATGAGTCATTCAATAACAAACATAGTAATATATTCACCTGCCGTGCGAAATATTCCAATACAATCATATATAGCGATGACAAGACCTAATAACCTACATCTTTATAATCCGTACGTAAGCAATCGTAAATAAAAGCAATAAGATACCGAAAGGATTCTGAGAGATATCGTAAGGCATTTGAAATTACCCAAGAGGATCATATATCTCGAGATAAAATCATTGTGTGACCACACATCAAGAGATACAAATCGCTAATTGTCATTTGCGGTTTGGACACAGCCTGACTCTGGTCGACCCCTCGCCTCTTCCCTACCCGTCACGGCCAGTCTCTATGTATCGTAAGTAACTCACTTGACCAGAATAGAAGAAAATAAACATATAACTACAATGTCCGAGAAATACAGCGAGTAAGTCAGACACACTAAGAAATAATATACATCCTAACAAATACATCGGCCGACTCATAAAAAACATGCGTTCCTGGTATCTCTATGTATCATCAGTAACTAACTTGATCAATTTGTCTTAACATAAAACTACAATGTCCCAGAAATACAGCACCTGAGTCAGACACACTAAAAAATAACATACATCCTAATTATCGTCTTTATAATTCCTTCACTAAAGCATACATGGAGTCACTAATTATCACCTATCTAATTCCTTCACATATCATACATGGAGTCACAAATTATCGCCAATCTAATTCCTTCACAAATCATACATGGAGTCACTAATTATCGCCTATCTAACTCCTTCACAAAAGCATACATGGAGTCACTAATTATCGCCCATTTAATTCCTTCACAAAAAGCATATATGGAGTCACTTATTATCGTCTATCTAATGCTTTCACAAAAGCATACATGGAGTCACTAATTATCGCCGTCTAATTCCTTCACAATAAGCAAATATGGAGTCACTAATTATCGCCTATCTAATTCCTTCACTTGTGCGTCTTGCTCGGGCTCTTTTATCGCCAATCTAATTCCTTCACAAAAGCATACATGGAGTCACTAATTATCGCCTATCTAATTCCTTCACAAAAAGCATATATGGTGTCACTAATTATCGCCTATCTAATTCCTCCACTAAAAGCATATTCGTACACCCACATTATCGCCTTTCTAAATCATTCACTAAAAAGCATATATGTAATCTCTAATTCCTGCACAAAAAGCATATTTGGAGTCACTAATTATCACCAATCGAATTCCTTCACACAAGCATATTTGCAATAACTAATTATCGCCTATCCAATTCCTCCACATTTGCGTCTTGCTTCGGCTCTTTTTTCGCCTATCTAATTCCTTCATAGGGCAATTCTCGCAGACACTATTTCCAGGGCAATTCTCGCAGACACTATTTCCAGGGCAATTCTCGCAGACACAATTTCCAGGGCAATTCTCGCAGACACTATTTCCAGGGCAATTCTCGCAGACATATACCCTACTTAAATATA
>SDVV010034943.1:0-11116 GCA_016164225.1 Gammarus roeselii
GAAGCGAATGGGCGGAGTTGGCAGTTGAGCCAGTTGCTATTTGCTGATGATACGGCCCTGGTTGCGGATTCGGAGGAGAAGCTATGTAGGCTAGTGTCTGAGTTTGGTAGAGTGTGTGAGAGGAGGAAGCTTCGAGTGAACGTGGGTAAGAGTAAAGTAATGAGATGCTCGAGGACTGTCGATGCGAGCAAAATGAGTGTCCCCCTAAATGTAGAGCTCTTGGAGGAAGTTCAGTGTTTTAAGTATCAGGGCTCCCATGTGGAGACGACTAATTTAGTGGAAACTGAAGTGAAGGCGCGAGTGAAGGAGGGGTGTAAAGTGTTGGGTGCACTGAAGAGTGTAATGAGTTGTAGGACGTTGGGGATGGAAGCAAAGAGATGGCTGTATGAGGGTGTTGTTGTTCCAACTGTGCTCTACGGAGCTGAGACTTGGGGGATGAGAGCAGAGGAGAGAAGAAGGTTGAATGTTTTCGAGATGAAATGAAGAGGAATGTTTAAGAAGTTGGAGAACAGAGTGGATTCGCGTGTTCTGTAATGGTTTGGATGGATGAAGAGAGATTGGTAAAAAGGGTGATGAATGCGGAGGCGAGTGGTCGCAGGCCTAGAGGTAGACCGAAGTTTGGGTGGATGGATGGTGTGAAGCAGGTGTTAGGAAGGAGAGACATGAATGTTGAAGTAGCGAGAAAGCGTGCAATGAACAGGCGTGAGTGGAGAATGGTTGTTTTTGACGCTGCTCTGATGTGCTTTCCCGCCCTTGGCATTACGCTGTCGGTATGGTCGTGGGTGGGGGGGTGGGCGGACATTATGACGCAGCGGGGGTAAACCAGTGAAAACTGTCGGACCCTGCTGCTGACAACGAATCCTTGGACTGCCCTCGTGACCCAGAGTGTGTGTTGCGGGGTTAGCGGCCGGACCCTTTAGCACAAAAGGGCTAAATTGTATGAGTCTGAGCGTGTGATGGTTTCAAGTTCCGCCTCTAGTCGGCCACCCCACTTTTTGGGGATACGACCTAGTGTCTGTAGCTGTATATGTAGGTTTCACAGAACTCCTGCCCACAGATTGCCAATACAATACAACAATTTTGCTTGCACTCAATGAACGTGGCATAAAAGCTTTACTCGAGGTTGGAAAAACATAATCCACACCGGAACTGATCAAATGACATAATGAACGCATTCCTACAGCAAGGCTCACCTGCAATTCAGCTGTTGTATGTTGACGCTCCCACCACACGCGGGGGTGGTGACGCTTAATTGCTCGTGGACACTGTCCAACGATGGCTACTAATACGGTCACTTTTCCACTGCTTTGTCAAAGCTAACATCAGCTAAGCAGGAAAAATTAAAGCGCATAATTCCACCTTTGGTAACACTCTTCTGGAGCAGCCACGGACATTCGCCTTTAAAGATGTATAGATCACTTTGGTAACCTGGCGGCCTGGGGCTGCTCTCCGCGTCATCCTCTGCAACACACTAACTCACTCACGCGGGGTCCTCGGTATAATAAGCAGCAGTAAAACATCAAGAGAGTCCGAGCTACACGTACACACTATACCACACAAGCAGCCAAAAACAATAGGAAACAACGGACCTTGAGTATAAAAATTGCAATAAATTAGGAGTTATCATCGTACAAAGTAGCAACAAAAAGTGGGAATGGGAATTACCTACACTTCGGCTATAAATGTTATGTATAGGAATATAACAAAGCTATATACTGACACTGATAAGAACGTCACTAGTTTAATTACTCAATAAAATACAGCCTAATGACACTTTGTCATATTATAACTTTTGTTATCTCGATTCTCTCGATAAAAAGCTATTTCTCTGTAATGAGTAAGAGTCATATGGTTTTACATTGCCCTTCTGGTATAGTTCGAATGAATCCTGAAGAGAAACCATTACAAAGACGTTTTTACAAGGGAATCTGGATAACATCCGTTGAACGTAGTTTACGACCGATGTTTACCTTTGTGTCTTTTAACCTTACTTGGGAATCTTGAAACTTCTAAGTTCCTCGACTGTCCTCGAGTTTTTAGGACAAAAAAACTTTTGTTTGCTAGGCGGCGCGTGACGTCTTGCGCCTATCGGTCTAAATGTCTTCCAGGTACTGGCGCACTCGACCGTCTGCCGGCTGAACCCCCAACTCAATTCCTTCCTATATAATCGTGAGCTGGCCTGCCCCATCATTCATGAGGTCTAGCGAAGTTGCTTCCCGTAAGAAGACGTTGATGCGTAGTTAAGATAGCAGGGGGAGGAGGAGGCCCCATCTGGCTCTTACTCATTACAGAAAAATAGCTTTTTATCGAGAAAATTGAAATTACAAAAGTTATATTCTCTTCCACTCGTGAGAGCCATATGGTTTTGCATAGAAAATACCATCATGTAGCGCAAGCTTGCGGATGCCAGAAGAGCACAGAAGTTGGATGGATCGGCTGCATCTTAAACTAGGTGTTCCAAAGAAGCGCTTGCCGTGTAAGGGAATGATAACACATTGATAACGCGCGCCCCGGTACCTGGAAGACATTTAGACCGATAGGCGCAAGACGCCACGCACCGCCTAGCGGATACAAGTTTATTTTTCCTTAAAACTCGAGGACAGTCGAGAAACTTGAATGTTTCGAGATTCCCGAGTAAGGTTAAAAAACAAAGGTCTAAATCGGTCTAAAACTACTTTCAACGGATGTTATCAAGACTCTCTCGTGAAAACGTCTCTGTAATGTTTTCTCTTCAGGATTCATTTGAACTAAACCAGAAGCGCAATGCAAAACCATACGGCTATTACAAGTGGAAGAGAAACATAGCTTAAGTCTTGTTGAGATATTATCTTAAAAATGCCTTTACAGCCCACGATTTGAGTAATAGGTATATTGAAGTGAACCGACGAGGAGATTGCCATCCATTGTTCACCAGCGGACAAAATTGGTTAAAAAATACTTTCTCAAACACATCCAGTGAAAATAAAAATACACCTAAGGAAACAGCGCAAGGAGGTTCAGCGTGGACGCGCTTAAAGCAAAACACTGCGAGCAGTGTAACAGCTGGACAGGCGGGGCTGGCGGGCCGCTAGGGCTAGGGCAGTTTGTCAGCACGAGGATAGGTAAAAAATATAAATTTATTTGGAGTTTCCAGCTTTCCTTCCAGTCTAGAAGGTGGACCATCATCCTCTGTTTGAGCAAACGAGATACAAGTCAACTGTAGCAGGGAAAAAGGGTCCGGGATATAGTTCTCCGACCTGACAACCAATAGGCATCAGTCTTCACGACTACCGATCAGTAGTATAGTGGCAGCCTCAATATAATTGTAGGAAAAGACAGTCATGGCATTAAAACAATATGCTTTGTGCTGCAGTCCACAGGATTTAATGGTCCTTTACAATAGCTCTCTCCTTTACAATAGCTCTCCCACTTCGAATCATGACATTAATAATATAAATAGGTCGCTAAGCACAAAGGCTCGTCTACAAATTACCTTCCATAATACTTTCATCTTTGCAACCTCTAAATGTTTCCATTGATTAATACTTCAAATGGGTCAAGATAATAATATTTATAGAGACATGGACTAAGTTTTTGCCGCCGCAAGGGCGTTGCTTAATACATCTACACATGATGACATACAGTTAATTATTACTTGATATATCGCAATACTTAGCAGATAACTAGCACACTGCAGGCTGATATGACCGGACAAACTACGCTGGCTCACAACAGGCTTCGGCACCAGCTTCGGGATGATTCTGATGGCAATGCTTGCCTCGTCCACGGCTGACACATTGTTTGCTGGACAACAGCGTGGATTAAGAGTCACAGAGTATAATTAAACACTTTCCGGTAAAAGGAGAACTATTCTCACTCGAACAAGCGCGGAAGAAGCATGTAACTAGCTATTTATTTCTCACGAATAGTTATTTCTTTAACGGGGATTGTTAATAGAATAGTTTCATTTGCCTATGTACTGTCTTGCTTAAAATATCCTGTGTTGAACTGCCTTTATGGGTGCATGTTGCTATGAGACAGGCTAACGGGGTCGAAAAACCCACCAGCTATAGAATCCGGTAACCACTGCGTTCCCATTTTCGGCTAATGCTTGTTTGGTATTTGACGCGTCTATTAGCCACGAGTGGACGACATATTGTGCCTTAAAAGAGCATTCGCACGCAGCATCTCTTCTGATTCCAGTAATAACTTCCCTGAAGTTTTGTAACTAGTATCGGTACTCTGTGTGTGATCTCATGAAACACCAATGAAATATTTGCAGGAAAAGGTATACTAAGACTAGTTACATACATGTACAATCTACCAAAAATATATATACCAAACGACAAAATTTCGAAGCTATCAATAATATATTCAATTGAATTGTTGTCTGCATTAGCTAAATCACCAGCAAGCTTGAGAGAAGAGTATTCACAGCATTGGTTGAATGGTTCAGCAGCGTTTAGTAAACGAGTCTTCTTACAATCTCGACATCACGACGCATCTTCCAGGCAGTTTGTTTTTATACCGGCAGCAATGGTTCGCTCTGCTTTGGTAAATTTTCTATGGTCGCCAGCGCCACGAAAGCATGACAGGTAAAGACCCAGAAACAAGTACTCCAAGGACGCTACAAAATCATGCCAAAATAGAGCACCATCGCCGACTTCTCACTTTCGTTCAGGTAAAACTTTACATATAATTCTTAAATTATTCTCCCGACTCGGTGTTAGGCTAATTTGGTCCTAATATTAAACAGTTCACTACAAATAGCCAAAAAATAGGCCGCATGTGTTCCAAGTTGATCTTATTTGCAGAGCTGTGCGTACATCAATACATCAACAAAGGACAAGGTTTTTGTATGCAAAGGCAAAATTCATAAAAAAAACGTTCTCTGATGAGCTGTAGAAAAACAACACTCGTCTCAAAAGCTATGTAGGGCGTGCCTTAATGGTACGGCAGTAACCTACAACAAGTACGGAAATATACCAACTCTCGGGCTTTTCTTATAACGATGAAGTGGCTTCTCGTCCAACACGCTTCCAAGCGATCATGAACTTTGGACTGATCATGGACCTAAAATGAAATGTTTCATAACACTTCGCTCACAACTTATGCAGGAGCGACAATCCTAATTTGATAGCAAGTTAAGTGTTCCTTCGTTGGTATACCTATTGTGTACCAACCCAGCACAGGGTCATCCTCACCCGTGCTGGGTGCCGCAGCCTATCACAGACGTCACCAACCGCCTCCTCCAATGCGCGTAGCAGCACAGTTACTTTTTTGTAACAACACAAAGTTCCATTGCAATTAGTTACAGAGCGTCAAGTTAAGTCCATCATCTTCCGCTCTTGGATGGCGGCGCCATGACACACATTTACCTATCAATAATGCAACATGAGATCAACACACTCTCTTCGTTAGGCGCATTGCAGCACATTTCCTGCATCATGCGCTGACAGCATCACGTAGTACTTATATAGGGACTTACCACACGTCCCCGCCTTATTGACTTTCCATATTTTGGCTAGGTAATTTTATTACTAATAGTTACGTACCTATAGAACTATTTATTTGGTTATTAATTTAGTTTGGAGCAGGTGGCCGGCTTCAGGTGAAGTGCGGCTCCTCGTACTCAAACTCGTAGACTTCCGGACTCGCCCTGTTGTTGTAATGAGGGTGAGTAGGGAATGGTGCAGGCGACAGTCTGGCCGTGTGGTGTGGGACACCGTACATGTTGTACAGGTCACCCGCGTCCATGCCGTTACCACCACCACCGTGGTGCTCTGCGGGGTCCATCTCCCCCATATTGTCCATAGGCGCACCAGCGCCAGGCCCTACACCACTACCATTGTCAGGGTGACCACGTCGCATGCTGAACACGGTCTCCAGCTGAGCCTGATAGTGAGGCGGCAACTGGTGAGGAGGCGGAGCAGTGGGCGGAGCGTGAGGTATGGGAGGGGCGTAGTGGTGCTCTGCCCCAGGAGGGGGAGGATGGCTAGCATTAGCAAGCGTGTGCGACGAGTAGTGATGTCTGGTCGGAGAGTGTTGGTGGTTGGCAGCATTAGGGTTGTGCGTAGGATAGTGCCGAGTGGGAGACTGTTGTTGAATGTTGCTGCCGTACAGACGCGTGGGGGAGCCGCCGCTGGGAGCTGGTTCGGGAGGGGGGTTGGAGGAGTTAGGAGGTTGATGCATTGGCTGTGATGGGGGGGCGTCCTGTCAGTCGCTAGACATGATACTGTGCACCTGCTCAAGCTTGTATGCGAGCCGTTGTTTAGTGGAGAACTCGTCCTCCTCGAGGGCCAGCATCAGCTGGTCGCTGTACTTGAACGCATAACTGTACAGTTCAGCGAGTGCCGCCAGCGTGTTGAACTCCGATGCATGCATCTGAAAACAAAGTTACTCCATCATCTAATCAGTCAATAGGTATAATGTAGAGCATAAGAAAATGTTTATTATGATCGATTGCAATTAACAACTTCATACCGAGCATGGCATTGAAATTAGTACATTTTTGAATGCCAGCACAAGACGGCACTCACTCTGCTTTCCTCCGCCAGCATGGCGTTCATGTCCTGGTCTGAGATGGGCTGCATGATTTTGATGTCGCTGTAGTACCGGTCCACCCACTCCTTATAGATGGGAATGTCTTTGGCGTACAAGAGCTTCGAGCTCGGAGAGTCCTTGCCTGAAAAGGATGTCTAACATGAGAAACTTTTGCGCTTACCTTTAAGTCACAAACAGAAAATGAAGTACAGTCTATTTCAATGTATTGAATGATTTTACTTCCTAATGCTTAAATTGGAAAACGAATAATTTCATTATTAAAAGCTAAGTGCATTCAAAATAGATAACAGGCAGAATACAGCATGACGACTTACCTAATCTATGGTCTGACGTAGAACAGGAGTCCATAAAAGTCTGCGCTACCACCGAGAGGCAGGCATCTACAATATTGGACTTGTGAATATCGAATACGAAGTTGGGGTTCTTGATTAAATTGACCCAGAATCGCAAGGGTAAGCTGTTGCTCTTCCACGTGTGGACAACCTGACAGAAGTAATAAACAAAAACATTTTGAATGATATAGAAGGAGAGAGCGCAGAGGTCATGAAAGGTGCAGCTTTAACTTACAAAAAGCGCTTCAATGAATAGTGCCTCAAACTCTGCACCTTCAAATGAGCAAAATGTAAACAGGTTTTATTGACACATTAGCGGAATTAAAGTGCACAAGTTATAATGAAGATATTAGTGGAGCCCATGAGATGTTACTCACCTCAGGGTCCGTGATGCCGTGCTGCAGGGCCTGGTCGTCGAGGAAGTCAAACATGTACTTGATGGCAAGGGGCAGGGCAGAGCCTCGGTGAGCTATGCTGAATATAGTCTCAAAGAGGTCGTCAACGAACTTCTGAAGCGTGAGCTTGGTGGAAAGCAGCCGCGTGAGGTAGATCTCAGAGACCATCTTGTTAGTGCGCTGCTCCCCTTCTCGCTGCTCCGTCTCTTGTTGACGCACTAGATGCCATACCTGAGGCAAGGGAGCACTCCGTCAGTGATCAGCTCAGCGCTGCAATTCGTTACCTTTGAAATTAAATTATATTGAGGAGTCCATCTTTGTGAGCTTCCTCGTAGAAAGCGAAGATCATTGATTCTGATGGTTTGCACACCAGTGTGTCGGGAAACAATATATATGTTTTCAATTTTACCCACCACAAGGCTCGAACTCACAATATGCAGCCACAGAGACTGGCACTGCGTAGGGTACGCTTTTCTTGTTATGTTGACTTATTAACTGGCAGTGAAAGTTATGACTGGAATCGGATCCGATTACATTTTAAAGATGTCTGAACTCGACTCGCAGCCTACACCAAGACCTTATTAGTGAATTCTTAAAACCAACACCCAATAACATTCAAAACGGTAAGCATAATGAGATGGATGAGACAAAACACAGTCTAGGGATTACTCTACTGGCGTGAAGAACTGGAGATTGACTTGGTGAGCATGCATGCCAAAATAGCAACTCAACAGAATTCAAAGAAAGCAGCATAAATAAATAATGAAAGGGATTGTGTCAATCAATTCACAATGCAGCTAACATTTGAAGGAGAAGAAGATGAGCGAGAAGCAAACCATAGGAGGTCTAACAGATAACCCTAGTGTTGAAAGCAAGCACTGGTCAATGACTTGCATACAAAGGTGATTGATTCGATTAGATTAAAGGGTCCATCTCCACTGTTGCTCTGAAGCTTGTGTTTGTTAGCTTCTTCGTAGGGCGAGAAGTTCATCGATTCAGGTAGATTCTCCTTCCCATCCGTGCTTCTTTTATAGCGTAAATGAAGGATTAATACGCAATTTTCCGAGCAAGCCTTAAATTTTAAGCTTTTACGTCGTAGATGCCGGTAGTTAAAGAGATTAAATTAAATGGAGGAGCCTAGCTCTTCCGGCTCTGTTCACATCCCATCTGGCTTTCTTGAAGGGCGAGAAAATTATCAGCACTGATAGGCTCGCACTCCGGTGTGGGCACGGTAATTAAAATTCATTTGTGGCACATACGCACAGAGATGCATATAGGAATAATACTTCAACAAAATAAAGTATTCATACGTAGCTATCTAAATAGATCATCGTTTAGGTGGTCTCCAATTAATATACCGAAGTATAATGGGAGGGAAGATCCACTTCGTTTGAACTGCCTGTCGACTTTCAAACTGCGTCGTATTGGCCGGTAATTTGGCCGAAAGCGATTAACTTTTTCTGGAAGTTGAGAGCAGTGCGTAATATTTGTAATGAAAGAGGAATCTAAGAAGACTCGTCGAGCTGCCGCGAGAGCATTGCACTCCATTAGTAAGTGTTTCACACTGATTGGTGGCACCGAGAACATGATGGCGCGAACGGCCGAATGTTTGCACTCATTAGAAGGTTTTGGTTTATCCACGTGTGTCATGTGCACAGGCAGTTGGTGAACGTTGGTCTCCCTTATTGCAAAACTTGTTTTCCTATTCTGAAACCGTGAGTTTGATTGAGAACATTTTCAGTCAGCTTTGTTACCATATGGCGTTCCATCGGGATGTCATATGGGAGTTCAGTTGATGATAGGGAACCAATCCCGAAGGTGTATTGTGATAAATTGTTTATGCTGGGTGGGCGGTAGATCATCAAGAGAATCTGCACGCTCATTTCCCCTCATTTCCGTGTGAGCCATTATCCAGCAGATTTCGACCACTTGGCCTGCCTCGGATATTGTAGAGAGATCATGTTTCGTTTTGCGTAGGCCGAGGTTGTTCAATGGAGTTTGGAGCTGAGTACTAAGACAGCCTAAGAATATGAGGTGTTTGGGGAGGCGATGCATCTATAATTGAGATGGCCAATACGAATGCGTATTGCTTAGCAAAGCAAACAGATGCGTCTTTTGGGAGGGGAGCCGAACGTGAGGCAGCAGCTCTCACTCGTCGACGGATTTGAAGCAGTCAATGTATATATGAAGGAAATCTGAATAATATTCCTCGAGCAGTCTCGAAAATTCTCGGCAGTACATATTGGTTGGAGAAGTTGCTTTAGGGATTATTTCTAAAGCTGGATTGATCATCCAAGTAGGTGTGATGATTCAAAGAATTCTGTAAGAGAATGAAGACCAGATGGCCTTGCAAGTGAAGTCTAGTGAGGTTAAGTTGCACACGCGTAAGAAGAAAAATTGCAAGCATATATTTTCTTCTCTCCACGAAGTGACGTTTAACAAAAATGTTGATGTGGTTGAGGGTTGGGTTGTTGATTAAACTCCCAGTCTGGAAATAGTATTGTATCGAGTTCATTTCGCCGAAGTGGGAGTGAAAGCTCATTAGCTAGCACCTTCATTAATTAGATGGAAATGGAGCGGAAAGCGCCAGTTGTGATGGGCATAGCGTTGTCTGCGATGATCGAGAGGGTTTCGAGGCTTCTTATGCTGCTGAATTGTGAACGGCAGCTCCTCAGTCAAGGAGTGAACGAACTAATGTTCTGTGCAACATCATGCCGATGTTCAGATCGGCACTAATATTGGAGGATGTTACAGAAAGGATAATTTCCATCGACCTTCGGCAGTGGGTCAGTAGGGCTGCAATGTGAGGTCGCCACGGGAGTTAAGGGTCCCACACGAGACCCAGGAACTTGACGGAGACATCTCCACGGGATTCGGCAGATGCTTTTTTCCCTGGTATTCTATTTACGACGGAGCGTGTGCGAAAAAAAAACTGCATGGAGAATGTCATGTCTTTTTGCCGCTGCTCGCACCACTGTGCACGACCATTGTTTTGGGGAAAAAAATTGATGTGTAATATTTAGGGATGCATGGACAGCTGCACACTGACATTTATCGTATAGGTCGCTGGCAACGTCATGTAATGAATATTCCTCCCAATTGGCGTTTTGATAATTGAATTGAAGTTTTTGTGCAGGAGGGTTGTTAATTTGATTGGAGAGGAGGGATATGATGACCTGATTTGGGGCACTGTCGTGTGATGAAGGCAGAACTCCCCATATGAGTTGAGGACCCAATGTGACGGAGCATATAGATAGGTCAGTGACAGTTTCGCTTCCGAAAATGAATTGGATCGGTTGTCCACTGATGCGAAGAACCAAATTGAGATAAGCTATGGTGTTGGCTGTAATCACTCCCCCGACTCTGTCGTTTCTCATCCCCACATACGTGGTGTGAGGGCAATTGGTGTAACAGTTCTGTAATCAATGCTTCCGCCAGTCGTCACGCGTAGAAAGACACCACTGTTATAGGACTGGTAATGCATATCATCACAGCGATCGCTTGGAGTTTAGTTGTCAGGGGAAGAGGTGAGATCCGGAGAGCCACTCCGCTATGAGCTGTCACGCTGCGGTGGCGTGCGACGTTTTGGAGAATAGAGAAGGTGGAAGTCTTTCGGAGATAAATCACTTCGAACATGATTCACGTTCAGACCTTGATGGTCCGGGGTGGTTACGAGGTATATTGAAGCTTTTATGCTGGTCGTGTCTTCGAAGCTGTCTGGGGCCCTTAATCGAGAGCGTTCGTGGGAGTGGCCGCAGAAGCGTCAGCAGTCTAGGGTACGGGATCTTCGTGTATCACAGTGTTTACAGCAGAGTACTTCGGTCGGAGGAGAAGGGTGTTTGATTC
>SDVV010034944.1:0-11116 GCA_016164225.1 Gammarus roeselii
ATATATATAACGGTGATACAACTACTCTCACTTTAAACTGGGAGTAATAATTTCAGGTTTCCGTAGCTGCCACAACAGCCAGGGAACAAATAAAGCAAAGCCCTTCAAGAGTGTGATTCGGCGTAAGATAAAAAGGCACATTTTTGAATTAACTGTAATCTCTCTTGATCGATTAGCTACTAAACTTTCATTAGAGTCGGATGAATTCAATTCAACCTCGTCATAGGCATACAGAGTTTGCAATGGTAAATATCCTGTAAATTACAAAACCTGTCTTATTGATACGCAACAATGTAGTGATCGCGAGGCGACACTAGCTTAGAAAACATTCGAGTAATTTTGGTTCATTTCATAGGTGCGCTGGCCTCCCGTGCCTTTTGCCCACATTATCACTGGGGAGGCTGCAAAGGTGACAAACATTACATAAAAATCTAACACGAATAAAATTATTATATAATCGACGAAATGCTAAGCCGCTACCGCCACCAGGAAACCTGAGCGGAAAACCTAGAATTAAATTAGATGACTAAAGGAAATCTTAAAAAGAATGACTCCGCAAAACCTTCATTCGCCGCTTTTGTATTGACAGGTTATTTAAGAATGAAAACATTTAAAATGTAGAGTTTCGTCAGCTTAACCTAACTTTCTGAATAATTTAGGAAAGACGTTATAACATGCATAGTATTAGGAGTCGAGACCCTACTACAAACGTTCAACAACCGCTTGGCGGAGACAAGAAGGCAGTAGAGCAACAGTCAAGGAGAGCAGGGGAGGCGCTTGTCGGAGACAAGAAGGCAGTAGAGCTACAGTCAAGGAGAGCAGAGAGAGGCGCTTGTCGGAGACAAGAAGGCAGTAGTGCTACAATCAAGGAGAGCAGGGGAGGCGCTTGTCGGAGACAAGAAGGCAGTAGAGCTACAGTCAAGGAGAGCAGGGGAGGCGCTTGTCGGAGACAAGAAAGCAGTAGTGCTACAGTCAAGGAGAGCAGGGGAGGCGCTTGGGACAGGAGTGGACAATCAAATTATTGGAAAAACTCTATTAACTCGTACGAAAATAAATCCAATCTTCCAAGTTATTTCAAGGACAGCATTCACTTTTCCAATACTCCAACTCGTACACTCTAATGAGTGTGAATAATGCTGAGGGCGATATTTCCATGAGGCTAATCACTGACTAATGTTCCTAGCAACTCTCAACTTCGGACGATGAACGGCGTCGCACACCAAATGATGGCGTGCGACGCCTGCAGCTCAGCAGTTCAATAGCCGAAGTTTCTGACTAGATAATACAATGAAGAGTTACTCCGTCCAGACTTATAACAAAGATGATTTGAACAGAGATACGAATTCGGTTCCAAAGTGTAAACGAATTAGTTAAGAAAAGCTGTGCAGGTCGTTGAATTGTGTCGGTATACACGCTAGAAGGGAGCTTCCTGGGCTCCACCTCAGCCACTGATAGCTAACATCTGTTTGTTGAGCGCGGTGAGCTCCGTCAAGAAGAGGGAAACTTACATGCCATCATTCGTGGAAACGGGGCTCAAATCAAATCGAGAATAGTTTCATTCCTCCCTTCCCACTCAAACGGTTCCTCCCTTCCCACTCAAACGGTTCCTCCCTTCCCACTCAAACGGTTCCTCCCTTCCCACTCAAACGGTTCCTCCCTTCCCACTCAACGGATGGTCGTTCATCTCCCACTTCTTCAGACACTCCTCTGATAATTAAAGTAGGCAACAAAACACAAGGGGATGATACATAATAAAAACTAAATAAATAGTCAAATAATCTAAAAACGACCAAGGCAACTACGTGTAGGTTCACGGACTCAATCGCTCACTCCCTGACGACGCTGCAAGTAGGGTCGCAAGCTACGCAACGTTGCCGCCATACGCGCAGTATCTACTAGGCCACGATGTTGAGAAGTACACCGGTGTCGTGCACCTTGAGCGGCTCCTTGGCCCTGCAGCCCCCTATCAATAGCGCCAAGCCTCCCACCACGCGACCGATCGTGTTCACGTTCTCGTAGTCCGTCCAGCCACGCAGGTACACGGAGAAAGGGGAGCTGGGGGACACGAGGGAAGGGAACGGGCCCGCCTTGCCTGGGAGGAGAAGAGGGAGAGAATGAGGCTGGGAAAGACTGGTCTGGGTGTTCTGCCCATTGTGTCTAGAGGAGAGTACGAGGAGACAAGACGGGGAGGTGCCTGCTTTACCAGGACGAAGAGGGGGATGAAAATGGAGGAGAGTGTCGGGTGGAAGGTTGGCAGGAAGCGGGTTGATGGAAATAGAAGTGAGAAGATATTCGGGAAATAAAGATGATTGACTAAGTTAGGAGAGGAAAGATTTATGAAAGACATGAGCTGTAATTAAAACTGAAATGTGAAGAAGCTATACAGACAAACAGTTATTTCCTCTTGATGTGAGGAGGGCTAATTTAGCCTGACATGAGGAGGGCGCCACAGGACCTTGCCGAGGCTCCGCAACATGCAGCACCAGATACTGGCACGGCAGTCGTATACGATAGCCACTCGGTCACGACGGTCACTAATGATCTGGATATGCTGTTGGAAAGGGGAAAAGGTTCTCAAGATGTGAATGTAGGCAGGAGCGAGGAGGATGACAACAAGCGGGTCTACTTACCCACTACCAGAGCCGCCTCTATGTCCATGGTAGTGGCGTGCGGCGGGCTCTTGTCCACCAGGCTAGCGGTCTCTTCGTGCATGCTGCGGGGCAAGACGCTGTCTATCCTTTCGCCTTCTTTACCGAGATCAAACCTGAGGAGTGATAAATAAATTTAACATTCGGTTGTTGTTGATGAATCTTGACTTCCCCTGCAATGGAGTTACAGCCGCGCACAACTTCAAGTCCGGGCACTCACCGACATGCCTACATCCCTGAGGAAGTTGATGCTGCCTCGCAGGCGTGTATGTGTGTGTGTGTGTAAGTGTGTGTGTATGTGTGTGTGTGTCGATGTGTGAGTAGGTGTGTGTGTGTGTGTAGGTGCGTCTGTGTAGGTGTGTGTGTAGGTGTGTGCGTGTAGGTGTGTGCGTGTAGGTGTGTGTGTAGGTGTAAGTGTGTTTGCAAGTGTGTTTACACGTGTAAGCAGACAACAACTGGACATTTGACCCAAACTGCGTTGCCTTTTGATAGTAAGATTAGTTCTGAATTAAAACATCCAAGAGATCATCTTGTATTTGTATTTTCTTTTTTAATAGATCAAGAAAGGGAAAGTTTGTAGAAGGAAATAGGATTTAACGATGATACTCGAAACAACTCGAATCAGCACCTCGTTAAACCAATGCTGCCCGGTGTCATTGCTGAGCACAGTTTTGTTACGAGCAGGTACCAATGCCGGGCACCTTGTTTTATCGTACTAGTGCCAATGCCGGGCACTAATTTAACCGTATGGGTATCAATGCCAGACACAATTTTTCACGAATATACTGGTGAAAGTGCTATAGATGAGATCTATTTAGCGGTGATTTTGGTAAAATTTGTCGAGCCGTGACTTAAACGTTTCGATTGTATTGCTGTTCACAACTTCCGCGGGAAGTCTGTTCCATTCTTCGACAACCCTATACGTGAAGAAATTACGCGTGATATCGAGTGTGAAACGCTTGCCAACAATTTTGTATCCATTATTCCTGGTCACTCCGTTCGCATCTAAAATGTAAAGGTTTGCTCGCTCGACGTTTGCCTTACCCTTCATAATCTTCCACACTTCGATCATGTCACCTCTGACTCTACTTTTCTCTAGCAAATAAAGGTTGAGTTCGCGCAATCTCTCTTGGTACGATTTATTGCGCAGCGAAGGGATTAGTTTGGTAGCTCTACGTTGGACTTTCTCAAATTCAATAGTCTTTTCTGAGGTATGGAGACCAAAAATTGGACGGAATACTCAAGGTGCGGTCTAACAAATGCAGTGTATAACAGGCGATTACTATTTATGCTCTTGCACGAGATTGTGCGGGATATCATGTCTAACATTTTATTGCCTTTTTTGGCTGCATCGTTACATTGCTTGCTGCTTTTCAAGTCGTTACTGATGATGACACCTAAATCTCTCTTTTCGGTGACAGGTATCAGTTTCTTTCCGGAAATTGAATATTCGTGTTTAGGGTTATGGTGACCAATGTGCATAACTTTACACTTGTCGACATTGATTTTTTTGCCACTTTTCTGACCATTCAACAATTTTGTTCAAGTTTGATTGGATCTGCTCGCACTCGAGTTTGGTTTGCACTTTTCCTCCTAGCTTGGTATCGTCTGTAAACTTACTAATGTTCGAGAGTACGTAGCTGTCGAGATCGTTTATGAATATTATGACGAGAACTGGACCTAACACAGATCCTTGGGGCACGCCGCTTGTAACTTTACCCCAATCGGAGGAAGCTCGATCAAGTACGACTCGCTGCAGTCTGTTCGTGAGCCAGCATTTTATTTAGTTATTGAGTTCATCTCGAACACCGATGCTGTGCAACTTACTAACCAAGCGCTTGTGAGGAACTTTGTCGCAAGCTTTTAGAATGTCAAGGTAAATTATTTCGATTGGAGATTTCGCGTCGTGAAATTCATCTATATTCTTTATGACTGAGGTGAGACTAATTGGACGGTTATTTCAGGGACACTTTTTGTCCCTTTTTTTATGAATTGGGGTGACGTTGGCCTCTTTCCATTGAGAGGGGCAGGTGCCATTTGTGAGAGACTGGGTGAAAATGTTTGCTAGATGTTCTGCAATTTCGTTCGTAGTCTCTTTCAGTAATCTGGGATGAACTTGGTCTGGACCGGGAGATTTTATAATTTTTTTTTTATATTCAATAACTTCGGCAGGGGGGAAAATTCACTGTGCTGAGGGCTTCGATTTGTCTTTGCGCTATGATATCCTCAGGGTTAGGAATATCCGCATTCTCTAACGTAAATACAGCACAGAAAAATTGGTTAAGCAGGACGCTCATTTTAGTGTCGTCAGTTTCTAGCTCACCGATATCATTTTCAAGAGGGCCAATTACAGGTCTTGAATTTTATTTGCTCGATATAGAACTGAGAGTTGTTTCGGATTAGTTTTGGCATTGGTTGCAATTTTATTTTCGTAATTTTTTTTCTTTCGTTTCTGGACCGTCTTTAAAATCCGTCTGCTGATTTTGTATTAATTTTTTGCAGCATCGTCGTGTGGGCGCTTCTGTTTATTCGAGTGCTTTGCTTTCTTTTGCGACCGAAGGCGCTGCAATTCTTCTTCCCAGTACTTAGGCTGATTGACTGCTGTTCGCCTGTTTTTACGAGGGACATGATCGTTTTCAATATTATGAAGTGCACTCAAAAAATTGCTTAGCGATTGATTGACATCTTGTCCGAGGGTTATATTTGGTGACGCCATTGCCTCTCTTAGGTTATCAAAATTAGCTAAGCTAAAGTTAGGGACATTTTTGCAGTTAATTGACGTTTTCAACTTCAGTTCAATCATAAAACGAATACAGTTGTGGTCGCTAGTTCCGAGGGGTTCGCCCACTTCATTGATCGTGACATGAAAGTCGCTTGCACTGAATATAAGATCAAGAATATTTCTACCTCTTGTAGGTGTCTTTAACGCTTGGGTCATAAACTTATCGTCAGCAAAAACAATCAGGCGTTGGCCAATGGCCGTACATTCTTCTGTTTCCCAATAGATGTCTGGAATATTGAAGTCTCCAGGTACTATACTGTTTTGTGTTTTGACCACATCGACGAGGGTGTTGTAGAGATCGATATCATCTGCGACGTTGCTCTTGGGAGGACGATAAACTAGTGTGATTTGACCCGTTGTATGTTTACAGACTACTTGAATTGAAACTATGTCGTGTCTGCTGCTTGGAATGGGGACTTCTATCATTTGTAGAGTATTTTTCACGAGAAACAATACTCCTCCACCCTCACAGCCTAGTCTGTCTTTGTGAAATAGGGAAAAACCCGGGAGAGTGAATTCGACCAGATAATTTCTGGTGCTCGATTTCATCCACGATCCTGTGATGGCTATAATGTCGATCTCGCCGTAAATTGCGAGGATTCCTGATTCGTCGATTTTATCTCGGAGACTTCTAGCGTTTACGTAGTAACATTTGAGAGTATTTTAGCTCGAAATCCTGCCAGAAACTCTTCGGTTGCGGTCGGGGGCTTCTGTGTTATTTCGATGGACATTTTTGTTAGTGGTGAATCTATTTTTGTTTACTGTTCCTCTATCGTTACTGCAGGGTCCGTGATTGCTACTTGCTCGGGCGGCAGCCGTTGACTCATTCCGTTGGGCAGTAATGGAGGAGTCTTGTATTGGGCAGCGGGAATGTTTTTTGATTTAATTTCGGTGACGAGGCCAGCACCGATATTCTGACGGATGCTTTCGAGGGTTTCAAGCCCAGACGTGTTTATGCGTGCCTTGTTAGTGATTCTATCGAATTCGTTGTTTTGAGGTTGATCATTGTTTCCCAATGGTCCGAGAATGAGATTTGATGTGTTTTGCAGAACGTTGCTGTGCGATTGTTTAGAAATATCACCTTGCTCAATTTGGATCTACTTTGGTTTGGATGGGGCAGGATGACAGTGACATGGATGTTCGCGTGCGATCGTTTGACGTTTGTTAGCATAGTTTTATACCTTACCCATGTTTCTTCCGTCTGCGCCACCACGTCGTTTGCCCCACTTGAAGTATGATCGGTTTAGAAGAAGGTATGTTTTTCTTTTAGATTATTGCTTCAATATCGCCAATTTTCAAGCCTGGTATACCGAGTATATTTAGTTTGACTCTTTCTGTGTTTTGAGAGTCCATTTCATCGGGCAATACATCAAAACGGTTGCTTGTATCAGTTCGGGTGTGACAGGACTGTCGCCCGACCTGTGATGCTTTGATGCCTGCCGCCTGTTTACTACAGTTGTGTATAGTGTCTCCGTACTGTTGGCCCTCATTTTCTATCGATTTGATACGGTCGTTGGTCTCTGAGTCTACAGCTGTAAGTTTCTTTGCCAATTCTGAGTCTAAGTGCACTTGGAGTTCATTTACCCGATGCAGAGTAGTTATAGCAATTTCATTTGTTGCTCCTATTTCGCTGTTTATCGTATCATTGAGTTCGCCAAATGGTTTCTGTACGCTTTTCAGTTCTAATTCAACAGCTAGCAGCCTTGTATCGGCGTTTGCCAAGAAGAGCTCCCACCATACATTAGTTCGGGAGTGTACGATGGGCGGCAAGTTACACATCCCAGTTTCGCCGCACGAGTCATCTTGAACTTGTTGAGTGAGCAGCTACAAACCGTGAACTTAGAGACAAAGCGCTATATTCTTTATCCTTGTTAACAGCAGATATGTGAATAGTAAGTTCAACTAGATGCGGGATGAGATGATTTTTATTTCCAGATGACCTACAGATGTTTTTTCGGGCGATTCATGTATGATCTACAGTGATGAGTTTTTGCGG
Source organism: Gammarus roeselii (assembly GCA_016164225.1). Lineage (NCBI taxonomy): Eukaryota > Metazoa > Arthropoda > Malacostraca > Amphipoda > Gammaridae > Gammarus > Gammarus roeselii. The sequence continues at coordinate 7,427 of SDVV010034944.1, forward strand.
GTGATTGTGTGAGTCGAACTTGAGATGAAAACTAAACTAAACTCAGGCTAAAATGTTTTTTTTCTAACAAGAACAAATATCATGCTGTTTACAAGGGATAAATCAAAATTAATTATTTATGTGATACTTAAATTTTTTACGTTCACTTTACAGTATTATTTTACAGTTACTTTACATAGACAGATATCAGACGCCAATTGTATTTCTTTTTGTTCATTATTTATGTTTTTTTTAAGCAATTGGTGCAAAAGTTCTGAATTTAGATACGTGTGCATTTTTTGTTCCATTGATAAGGTTGTACTAGGTTACGTTGATAAGGTTGTACTAGGTTACGTTGATAAGGTTGTACTAGGTTACGTTGATAAGGTTGTACTAGGTTACGTTGATAAGGTTGTACTAGGTTACGTTGATAAGGTTGTATTAGGTTACGTTGATAAGGTTGTACTAGTATTCGCAATGAAAAAGTAACGTACATGAAATATGAACAGTTGAAATTGAGTTGAGGTACTGCACGAATGCTGGGAAAGGTAACAGGCTGGTCCTTGTACAGGGCCTGCGGTGGAGGGTAGACCTCTGAGGCGAGAGAGGAATGCAGTCTGCGGTGAGGGGCACTCGGCTCAGCTGCACCACTTCCAGCTTGTTTTCCGGAGAGGCTCGATTGTTTGCGATGTATATCTTTCAATATCGAATTGAAACAGTTAACAGCTTACTGATGATAAATATGAATGGGGTGATGAGTAGCATGTGCTTCCAACGGTGATACATTTACGGGCACGAATTCAAATAAGAAACTTGCGATATCAAACAAGAGATGGCGTGCTTATCCCAAACGCAGTATATATACATATAAATTTACGGAGACGGATATCGACGGTTCTAAATGGCTCTAATTTGAAATGTACAGAGACGGATATGAACGGTTCTAAACGGGTCTAATTCGAACGCAAGTCGGTTGCGCGGTGGCGGCGCAAAGTTACTTCCTACGCGGGACTGAAATGAATGCAAGGCAAAGCAAATCAATCGTGGCAGCTCCCGCCTGCTGATTAAAAATGGTGTTACTTGACCGACTGAAAAGAGCTCCGTAGTTGCGGCAGTCTATACCACCACCCTCAAGCCAATGGGTTCGGGATTCACACCCCACCGTCCGTCACTCTATCAGCACCTAAGGTCGAAATTATGGAGAGGATAGAAAAGACTTAGATGTTACAACCTAGCGTAGAGGAATCTGGCGACCCTACGAGGGGCATGCAACGGCCCACCTAAGCTTAGCCGGAGAGAGTTTACCGTCCTGGTGCGAGGAGGCGTGCGTGCGCGTGTGTGTTGTTAGTAGCTTCTTTATAAGGACATGTCTTGGAACTGAGTCGAAGGCCTTTCTAATTCCAATGGCAAATGACAGGGTGCGTGGAGCTGGTTGCTTTCCGTTCAGGCCTTCATGGATGGTCTGGGTGAGATTAGTGAGGAGTAGGGTTGTGGGGTGTCGAGTCCTGAAACCGTCTTACGTAGTGAAGAGCGGGATGTGGGCATTAGTTTTGTTAAGAACCAGTCTCTCGAAGACTTTCGAGGGTTTGGGATGAGAGAAATTGTTCTCTATGAGGCTGGATCTGTGGGAGCTGTGTTGGATCTTAAGATGGGTATGATTTTCCCTCGTTTCCAAAGGTTTAGTATTGTATTTTGTAGTGTGAAACAGATAAAGCTGTCTGTGAGGGTCGCAAGGCGTGTGGACATAGATGTTTATGGTGAATGTATGAAATGTCGTCTGGACACGTTGCTAGTGAGGCTATGGTCTGGCAAATGGTAGCTAAGGTCAAGGCTGGTGTAAAGGGAGGATCAATGTTTGGGGCAATCTGATGAAACTGTTTGAGAATCTTCTCATTGTCTAGATGGTTTGGTTGCAAATGTTTGCATAGTGTTTGTTGGCAAGTGTTTGCATAGTGTTTGTTGGCAAGTGTTTGCATAGTGTTTGTTGGCAAGTGTTTGCATAGTGTTTGTTGGCAAGTGTTTGCATAGTGTTTGTTGATTATGTCTGCTTGTTGTTGGTCTGATGATATGGTGTGGGTGTTAGGATTGCCTCACGTGTCTATGTGGTTGGTGTTTTTGTTGTTGAGGCTCCGAATGAAATTCCACACTTTTGATGGTGAGGTTGTCGGAAGTTGGTGTTTGCATGCACGTTCCGCCATATGTTCGTCTGCTGCCCACAGACATCAGTTTCTATTCACGAGTCAAGGGTTCGAATCTGTGTGATTCAGTCGTTGGTGGAGGGTAAATACGGAGATGGTTTCGCTGATGAATTTTGCGCTTAATGTAGGTCTAGAAAGCTGGATCGAAGTTACAGACGAACCCGGCGGGTATGTGTTGTCTGTCTGCGTGGGGTCAAGTACTGAAGTGAAGTGTTTCGTGACTGCGTCTATGGATGTGCATTGAGTGATGTTAAAATGTTGTGGGGCGGTTTCTATTGATGACAGGTATTTGTTCCAGTCTGATGTCTTAAAGCTACGAAATGTATGAGAGGATTTATTGTGGATTGGGGACCGAAGTTGGTGACCATTGGCAGGTGGTCAGACGACATGTCATGTTCGATCGCCCAATAAATTATATTGTATCGTGTAGATTTGTACGAGTCGTGATTGCAGTTCCAAAGTGTTGTCGAAGGGAAGTTGTGCGCAGGTGAAGGCGGTTGTGTTTGTTGATGAAGATTATTACGTACAAGTGTAATGGGACAGCTATCGCCGACGTTGCTGGGACGGTCATGATGGACTGTTGTGTAACCAGGAAACTTCGGTGTTATGGAATTTTGTTCAAGTTTAGTACCCTTGAGTAAGGCAATGTGAATGTGACGTTTGTGTGGAAATTGTTTTTCGACCAATGCTGTTCGTGAACATTTGTAATATGTTCAAGTGTTCGGTATTGGTTTGGGGGTGTTGTAGTGACCCGGGAAGTGGTTGTGGGACGTAGAACGTGAAACCTAGGGCAACGTGGGTTGTGCTCTGGTCGAGGAGCCGCCGACGGCGAGGCCGCTGGAAGCGCAGGGGAGGGGCCACCCAGCAGTGGAGGGATGTCAGGTGTTGGTACGGTGTTGTTATTGTAAATATCTGTATTAATGTTGTGGGTTGGGTGGCGGATAATGCATTGCCACCCATGTGGTATGTTTCTATTGTGATGGACACCAGAGCATTGTTTAGTGCGGTATGCCCTTGCTCCACAGTTCTTGCCCCACAGCCCATGCCCCACAGCCCATGCCCCACAGCCCTTGCCCCACAGCTCATGCCCCACAGCCCTTGCCCCACAGCCCATGCCCTACAGCCCTTGCCCCACAGCCCTTGCCCCACAGCTGCACTGAAGGACGTCCGCAGGTGGGACATGGATATGCGTTGAGTCCAGGGTTGGCTTCTACGTCACCTGTTTGGAGGAGAGGAAGGGGAAGGAAACCCCGGTGTTTGTTCTCTTCCCGAGGGAAAAATGTACAATGTGTTGTCTGGTGTTTAGTCAGTGGGCCGTGGGCCTGGGCAGCACACAAACCGCATCCACACCGTCGACAAAAATGACGACGTGAATATGGGGGGTTTTGATTTGATTTGATCCTCATTTCCACCAGAGCCTCAACGTGAGTCATAATAGGCTCCCCCGTAGGGCTCGACGATCATTGATTGAAGCAGGCTCGCACGCCGTAGTGTGCGAGGAAAAAACAAAACA
>SDVV010034945.1:0-11116 GCA_016164225.1 Gammarus roeselii
CTCTCCCGTACAACTTACCAACAACACATAACAGACTGATACCTCTCGAGTTGCAGCATTCATTTTTATCTCCTTTGCCCTTATATAGCGGAACAATGCAGGAACTGCGCCACTCACTCGGTACCACGCCTAGCGCAAAACACAAGTTCAGTAACCTCACCAACCATTCGACAATCGTTACTCCACCCTTCTTCAGGCTCTCAGTCGCAACTCCATCCAAATCAAGGGCTTTCCCTGCTTTCATCGCGTCCACCGCCTCCTGTACCTCTTCCCTGGTAATATCCGCAGTAAGTCTTTCTCCCAAAACTGGCACCCGAGCACCACCACCCACAGCAACAATGTCAGCCTCTCTGTCATCCTCGACATTCAGCAACTGATCAAAATACTCGGCCCACCTCTTCCGTACATTACCACTTTCCAACAACAACTGGCCGTTTTCATCTTTCACCACTTCCTCCTTCCCGGTCTCTCCCTTTCTAACCCTCTTCAACTCCATAGAAGAGAAACACACTTGCTCAAGAAGCAAACACAAAGATCGCACTCCCTCGTCCTCCTTCTTCTACAAGAGCACTCACAGCCGAGAACGCAGTGAGTCTAGGAGATCATATTCTACAGAAAGCGGACGCTCTTGCGAACGCTCTCGATCTAGGACACCTGCGCCTCATATACACGAACACCACGAAAGTTCCTACAAACCACTCGACCGCTCCAGATCATCAAGATCTGGGCGTGAAACAGATCCGAAATGAACAACAACTCAATACTTCAGTGGAATGATAAGCCAGGGATTTAGAAGCAAGAAAGCTGAATTATTATCGCTAATCTTCTTCCATAAACCTTTGGTGGTAGGCCTCCAGGAGATCAAACTCCGTGACCAGCCACCTTCACAATCCCTCAATATGTCGTACACCGTCGCGAAGGTCACAATAATGTGACTGCATACGTCGGAGTGGCACTTATGATCCATCAAAGCATACCTCATCACCTCCTCCCTCTGAGAACAACTCCAAGCTGTCGCAGTGAAGATATGTATCTCAAGACAAATTTCAGCGGTATCTATCTACTCGTCACGAAACTACGACCTCACGGAGGCACTAATGACTGATCTGCTTAACCAACTGCATCATCCCGTGCTCCTCCTTGGAGACTTCAACAGCTACCACGAAGTGTGAGGATGCGTGAGAACAGACCCCAGGGGGGTGATAATGGCCAACAACATAGACACTCACAACCTGGTCCTTTTCAACGACGGACAACCCACACGGATCACTCTCGAAACTTAAACTGCCATTGATTTATCAATCTGTTCCCCCACTTTAGCTCCCCAACTCGGTTGGGGAGTCCTGTCTTCAACACATGACAGTGATCACAACCCAGTGATCATATCGCTCCTTACTAACAGACCAAACAATCCCTACGCTCAGGAAATTCGATTCTACTACCGGAAAGCCAGCTGGGAGGTTTACTCGACACATGTCGCATGGGACGGTGTGGGGGCCTTCCCGAAGACATTTCGGAGCGCGACCTTGTCATACATCTATATGAGAAATTTCTAAGTGCAGCTGTCGCATGCTTTTCAAAATATTAACCCTCAACCTTTTTTCCAAAACCTTGGTGGTGCTCGGAGGTACAAGAAGCAAAGGACCAGCGTGGAAGGATGTACGGGGCCTTCCGCCGCGCACGTTCCCCCAGGAACCGAGTAGCCTGGAAAAGGGAAACTGCCGTATTCCGCCAACTTTGCTTGGAAAAGAAGCGATAAAGCTGGACTCAATCGGCTAATACAATCAATCGAAACCCCCCTCGTTCCCAAGTGTGGGGAAGAATCAGACGTATCCAAGGTCGCCCCGAGTGACCTATCCCCATACTGTTGGACGAAGACACCGTCTATTCTTCATACGCGGACATCGCGGACAAACTAGCTCAGACTTTCTGCCAAATATCGCAATCGACAAATTATACGGCTTCTTTCCAACGGGAAAAGACCCTAAGAGAAAGTGAGCATATCGACTTCACTTCCGCAAATGAAGAATTCTACAACAAACCTTTCTCCCTCCATGAACTACAATATGCTATCGACTACCCTCGTGAAACCGCACCCGGGCCGGACCGACTGCACATCAATATGATCAAACACCTTCCTGACAACGCTCTCCAGCACCTACTAAATGTGTTCAATACGTTGTATTCAAATTTATTATTTTTCAATCAATGGCGGGAATCCGAAATTATCCCGATACCCAAACCCGGAAAATGTCACAGCGACCCGCATAACTAGCGTCCTATGTAAGACTATGGAAAGAATGATAAACTCACGCCGAGTTGACTACCTTGAAATGCATGCAGGCCTTAACAATATCCAATGCGGTGGCCGTAAGCGTCACTCGACAACGGACCACCTCATACGTCATATCCGCAAGAAAATGGGGCATCAGGGAAGCGTCCTCAGTGTCACACTTTTTATCCTCAAAATCGATCAGTTAGCCGACATTCTTCCCCGAAACGGAAGACTGCTCTCATCACTTTACGTGGACGACCTACAAATAAGCTACAGACACCCCATCCTCATAACAATTCCACATGAACTTCAAAAAATGCTTAAACCTTGTCGGGAACTGGACTTCCCTAAACGGATTTCGATTCTCGCCCTCTAAAACTAAAAGCATGCACTTTACCCTTGCGCCCGGCTTGCACATGAAACCAGCCCTAACGCTGCACAACACCCCTCTAGTATACGAAGAAATGATAAAATTCCTGGGTCTTGTTTGGGACCCTAAACTCACGTGGCGACCCCACATTGCAGCCCTGGCGACTCGATGCAAAAGGTCGACGGGACTTATCCAATCGGTAACATCCCTGAAGTTCGGTGCCGACATGGACACAGGAATGACGTTCAGAGCAATAATACGATCGCGTATGGACTACGAAGCCATTGTCTACGGTTCAGCAGCCAAAACTACTCTCTACCATCGCAAACAATGCTCTGCGTATCACAACCGGCGCGTTCCGCTCCACCCCAATCGAATCCCTTAACGTGCTCGCTAACGAACTTTCGCTCCGGCGAGACAAACTTTCGCTACAATACTATTTTAAGAATAGAAGTCTAATCTACAACCCGGCAATCAGCCACATCACCAACATATCCGATGAGCGCTTTTTCGCGGCTGAAAAGAATATATGCCTACCGTTTTCTCTACGTGTGGACGACTTGCTGACCTCTCTGAACAGCAATCGTAAAACTATTGAGCCTTCATTATCCTATCGAATTCTTCAAACTAACACACCAACATGGATGATCATTCCACCACTGGTCAACCTAGACCTGCAAGTGTACCCTAAAGCAACTACTCCAATAACGCGTACCGGGAGGAATCCCGAAGACTACTTGAGGAAGAATGTTTAGAGCACCGCCATATATACACTGACGGCTCCCTAACCGCGGACGGGGTGGGAGCCGCCGCTGTGTGCGGGAACATCCAACTCTCAGCCACCCTCCCACAAGAGGCCTCCGTGTTGTTTCTGCGGAGCTCCACGCACTCGAACTAGCCATCTCTATTGCCAAAACAGATCGTTTCCCCAAATACGTCATATTCTCAGACAGCAAGAGTGTCCTCACCCAGCTTAAAACACTGCATTACGAACATCCCGTTCTACGCATAATGCAGCACAATCTCTTTGTGATGTTGTCCGAGACGGGTCAGGCAGTTGAATTCTGCTGGACACGCGGGAATAATAGGAAAGGAACTTGCGGACTCGCGTGCTAAACTTTTTTTTTTTTTTTTAATTATTAAATCATCAAATTCCATCGTCTAGCAATGGGTTTTCAATACTTAACCTGGAATCAACTCACCAAGAACAATTTTTCGCAACACATTACCGGGACTGGTTCTTTATTATCAACTCACATATTACATCCCGATGGGACGAAATGTGGCAACAGAGTGGACAAGAAATGCTTTCAGTCAAATCTGCAGTCGGAGAATGGAAAACAAAGTTCACCAACAGAAAAGACCAAGTGTTCATCAACTGCTTGTGCACGGGACACACGTGAAAAACTTACAACCACCTGATGGATGTCGACACAGGACCAAACGCGCCACCTTGCCCCTGTTGCCACTAAGTGGCCATCAGCGTGAAGCACTTGCTGATGGATTGCAACGCACTCGCGGCAGCCCGACGAGCGTTCATAAATCCCCCGTGTGTACATGATTTCATCTTGACAAGACTAATATTTTCGCACGCGAGGCCGTGCGAACTTACCTGAATTAATGACGGTCGCGTCCTACGGGGGAGCCTATAATCACTCACGTTGAGGCTCCGGTAGAAATGAGGCTCAAATCAAATCAAGACTCTGCTGAGCTATCAACCCTAGTCAGTCTTATCAAATCCACCCGAAGTGTTTCTCGTTGCGTTGGTCATGTGTTGAAGCGACGCCGCTACTTACATTTGGTGCTATTAAGACCATTGCAGGAACGTTGGCCGTACTTGAAGCAGGACTAACTGCTACATCAGTTGAACTGGAATTGAATTGTATATTTATGTTCTCATATACTTAATATACTCATGCTGCAGTTGTTATGTCTCGCCTCGTTTTCGCGGAGATCTATTCTTTTACGCAGTACCGTTGTTGTTTCAGCGGAAATACGAGTGTCGTGTATCATTCGAAGCTGTTTCGGACCCTGATTCCAGAAAATGTTTCTGTTCTTTGTGAAGCTCTCACAAGTAGCGCTAAGATCTCTAGAGTTATGAAGTAATGACTAGCAATGAATCATTTTAATGATCTTGTGGAGTACTACAATCTCATGCGTTTTTTTTTCGGAATTAGAGCTTAAAAGAAGGATATGAGATTTAAAAAAAAACGTAATTTCGGTTTTGATTGTTTGAAACTTCAGCATTTATGAAGTTATCAAGACGAGCCATGAACCATTTGAAAATTCTAGTGAAGAATAGAATATATATATATATATATTTTTAAATATTGAATATTGAAAAAAAAACAATTTTAGTTTCTTTTTATTCGTATTTTCTCGTACTTTTTTATCGCTATCATCACGGGAAAAACGTCGTTCAAGAGCTGTTGTGCAGAACTATAATAAAATGAACAAATCAAATATGACCAGCGGTAAAACACGACTATTTCATATTTTTAAATCCTAATATACTTACTGTTCCATTCCGTAAGGCGAGGAGTATAGACGTGCGTCATTCTCATTGATGTGCAGTCTACTTGAAATAAAAATGATAGGCTCGTCAACAGGGGCAGAATTCACCCACCCCTGTTGTTTTCATCAGTGGCAGACCATGATTGGAGACATCGTTGATTTGTGACGAACGGTCATTTTTAATTGGCTTGAACAAAATATTTATTCAGGTATATAACCAAGCGGTTGTCCCCGCTATTTAACAATATCTCGATTCAGCACAAATTTTTCTATAATGGTATATTTATTTTTCTCCAATGGTCATTTTGTGATTTATTAATTTTATCCTCGTTTAACACCCAGATGAAAAAATGTTGAAGATTTAATAAAGAAATATTTTTATTTCTGAACCTGTTTTATCATCAACACACATTTTTGTTTGATCCATTGTCAATTGCATTCAATGCGATTAGCAAAGATGGATGGCAACAATGCGCTGGTTTGGTGTCTTCTTTTCGAGACCTGCACGATATTTGGACAGCCCTATTTTACATGTACGTAACACTTCGCTTGAACTGACGTTTAGCTCTCTGGCGTCATCGGTTGGCTCTGGACAATTAGAGCGAACACAGAAAGGAGAATGCCAGTCAACAGCGAGGTTAGTTGATTTATCATAGTTTAATTTTCAAATTAGGGTAATGACGTGTGATGAAACACATCATTTGTATCAATACGTGGTAATGTTAGCTCCTAGTTGTTAGCATCACTAACTACTTCCTCATTCCAGCACATGGACACACTAGCGACACTTTATGCATTTGTCGTCTCTGTTGTGTATGTACATAGCTTCGATGCCAAACCTTGTCGTCCACTGAGCGGGACCCTTGTTCATATTACGCAGCATATCATGCAGACTTGAAGCAGATCTCGACGACGGTTCGGTTAGAATGATACTTGAAATGGGTAACCTTCAAGTAATTTCTGTACTTGGCTAATCTTCGATGCTCTTTCCGCTTTCTAAATCAATACAAAGTCATGAGATCAAAACGTGTTTTCTGTCGCCTTCAGTATCGTTGAAAGCCGTGTATCCTTTGCACAATTCGTATACTCGGTAAATCTCTTGCTTGTTTGCTCCACTCGCTCACGCGCACAGCTAAGACTTAGGGCACAGACCCCTTGAATTAGGGTTCGTAGCCTTCGGTTCTAGTTCATCCTCAGAGAATTGTTCAGTCCCTTCATTTTTGAAGAGGTTCTGGCCAGTTGCCCAGCTGTCTTGGCGTCTTCATCGCTTACGCTTCCGCTTACAAACTTTAGTAGGAGGATTTTCATAGGTAGAATAATTAGTGGCCTCCTGCTAATCTTTCAAAGTGCTAACAATTGTTTCGGCATTTCTACCAGAATTGCTGATTTATCCAATCATATGAGCTTTTATATTAAATATGTTACTCATTGTTGTCCAAGTGAAACTATTATATATTGTATATTCTAGTCATAGAAAAATATAGCGGAAATTGCTTGGAATTTTATTGTCCTTTGCTATGACGCGCCCTACGGGGGAGCCTATTATGACTCACGTTGAGGCTCTGGTGGAAATGAGGCCCAAATCAATCAATCCTTTGCTATGATGAGGTAGTATTGTCTTGCCGCCGGCCACCCTACCCCTATGAGCAGGTGACTATGCCTATTTTGTTCTCCAGGTAAAAATTACCACATGTTTGAACAACTATCTATTTCATTGGGTTTCCTTGCAGGATTCAACAATTGAAGCCCCTATGTCTTACCGAAATATTGTATTGTAGGCAAAAGTTTGTCGTCACAAACTTTTAACAGAGTGATTGATTAACTCGAAAGCCCATTGTTCAGTGGTTTAGAATTTTTACTTCATCGCTATGTTGCATGTATACATTTTTTCAATCATTTTTTTGGCTGAACATTTTTATTGCAACACTCGGACGCCTAATTCCACACTGATTATGATCTTCTGAACATGACATTTACTTGTTGTTATTGTTGCTCAACCCCCACTCCCCTTGCGATGGAGGAGCCACGGCCAGCGCAAAACCCGAGGCCCGGGAACCCACCGACGTGTGTGTGTGTGTGTGTGTGTTGGGAGTGCTACAGCTGGTGACAGGCCCTATGTTGGGCCTGCTCCCCTGAGGTAGTTGATGCTGTTGCGCGGGCGATCTATAGATCACGCACTGACGCAATGTTATGGTGGAGCCTGCCGGGTGCGATGGTTAGGCATGACGTGCTCGACCGAATCGGGTGAACTACGGCACCGCAAGCAGAGATCGGAAGGGACATTTCCCAGTCTATGCTAGTATGACTGTAGAGCCGTGTGGTGCTCGCACTGCAGCCTCGACAGGTGGACCCTGTCACCCCTGGGCAGTCCCAACTCCTCCATGTCCACCCCAGGCGGGTGGCTCTGCAAGATCGTGTCGACTCTGTGTTCATCTAATGCAAGGGCTGCGAAGTGTGTGTGTGTATATGTTTGTGCATAGATGTGTTATCTGTAGGTTCAGGAACGGTCGCGTAAAGGGAACCGAAGTGTGTCGGCGGTGTGTTCTGTAGATGTCAGTTGGTTGGACGAGGGTTAAATAAGTTGTGGCAGGGGTGTGTCAGGTCTGAGATCTTGTTGAAGAACTGGGTCCCTCTCATATTAAGATGATGCTTGAGAGGGAGGACCTCTGTTTCTTGATGCAAGTGCTGAATGGGAGTAGTCCGTGTGCAGCCCGTTGCGATGCGCAAGGTCATGTTCTGTATCCTTTGCAGGGAGTTGATGTGTGTGGTGCAAGGTCCGAGGACCAAGCGGTGTTTGCATAGGAGATAACGGGCCTGATGAATCGTTTGTATAGTGCTGTGATTGATTTCTTGGAGTGACTGTAAGAGGTTGTAGTGAGTACCCGAGACACGTTCAGTCTGGTTCTGGTGCCAGTGTTTGCTATGTCAGGTTCAAATGTCATCTCCGTGTAATAAGTTACTCCAAGGATGGTTGCTGTGGGGAATGGAGATGTTGTTGAGCGGGACATGAGGGTGGATGCGGTGTTCACTGTTTTCCGGAGTCAACAGTATGAGAGACGACTTGCTTGCGGACACTTCATTCTGTTGTCCTGCAGCCAGATTTCAAGGAAATTCAGATGTGCAGCTGCTTTCTCGGTTTTGTTGTGTTGTGTAATTACTGTGAGGTCGTCCGCGTATGAGCTGATGTGGGTGTTGGGTTATGTGGGAATGGTCAGGTCGTGCATAAAGGTATTGACAAGGGAGGGGGATAGCATGGATCCCTGTGGGACACCATTGGAGAAGTTGCGGATTCGCGAAGGCTTGTTGTTGTAGACGGTTTATGCATGTCTACCGGAGAGGAAATTAGCAAGCCACTTTATATACCGCGGTGGGACCCCGGGTGAACATGGAAGCACCTATTACTACTACTGCCACTTCTTATAATTTGGATGGATGTGGGTGTTGAGTATTTTGTTTATGAGGACGTGTCTTAGAACTGTGTCGAAGGCCTTACTAATGTCGATAGCGCAGACCAGGGTTCGTTTGGCTGGCTTCTTTTCGTTCAGGCCTTCATGGATGGTCTGGGTGAGGAGCGTGGTGGTGGAGTGTTGAGCCCTGAAACCGTGTTGCGTAAGGGGGAGTGGGATGCGTGCAATGATTTTGTTAAGAACCAGTCTCCCAAGATTTTCGAAGGGCTTGAGAGGAGATAAATGGGTCTCTATGAGGCTGGATCTGTGGGAACTTAGTCGGGTTTCGGATGGGGATGATTGTAGTTTTTTTAATATGTTGGGTATTGTGTTGAGTAGTACGGAGAAGTTGAAGATGTCTGTGAGGGCCGCGATGACGTGTGGCCCTAGATGTTTGAGATGAATCTATGATATGCCGTCTGGGCCCGCTTCTGAGGAATTTTTGGTCTGGCGGATGGCGGCTATAGTCATGACTTGAGTGATGGGAGTTTTCATGTTTTGAGCTGTGCGCAGAGGCTGTATCGTAACCAGTGAGTACGAAAACAATATCGCATACTGTTCTTTGCGTCTAAGCTCCAAAGTTTTACAAGTTTCCAGGGTATAGAAACTTATTTTGCTGTATCAAAATAAGAGCCGGTCACCGTTCTAAGCCGAATAGTGCTCCGAGACCGAATATCGTCTCGTAAAGGTTAAAGTTTTCAACTAAATTGGACAGATCTACTATCATCTCTTTGGAGCGAGAGCAATAAGGCACCTCAGAGGGATACCCCCTGGGGGTATCTCAGGCTCACCCGCCTTCCCGTGGTGCCCTCGGTATCCAATATTAATTTGTCCCTTTGTGTAAATACGTTTTGAATTAGAAGATCCGTCCCCCCCATTCAGTTTGTAGCTACATCCCCCCCTTGGTGCACAAAGAGGCGAGCCCCCCACTGACACCGGAGCTTGTGAATTTAGAATCGAAACCAATTGAAATAAAAAGAAGCAACAACAAAACTCTGTAAGAAAAAGGGTGCAAAAAACAAAATCGTAAGAAAAAAAAATAGATCTAAGGTTAGTTTTAAGAGCAATTAAGTTAGTTAGTGTATATATTCGTATATACAACAGAAATAAAAGTAAAGGAGGCCCCACCTTCATTACCCAGAACCCCGGGTAGAAGCCGGGACCAAACCATGGGCAGGACCATGCCCTATCGGAGATGGGCTGACGGCCCCTCCAGAGCGTCGCACTCAAACAAGTCTGCAAGAAAGAAAGACGAGCCCTAAGAAGTTTCTCATCGACAGGAGACCTGACTCAGGTCGTAATCGACGACACAAATGAACGCGTCTCGAAACTGGACGCGAATATAACCGGAATGTGGAATACCCTGGGCAAGATATGCAATATGATAGGCCTTCCCGAGCTGGAGAAAGAAAACTGCCCGGCGCTCTCCAGTGAAGTCGGCGAACGTCTTGCTAAGCTCGAGAACCTTTGTGCAACTATGAATGCCCGACTGGAGGAGCTGACGAAAAGGATAGAGGCCAGGGAACCCGTAACCTTTTCGTGTGCTTCCGCCTCTGCCCTTTCTGATAACATCGCTCTCCTCCCAGCCGAAACTCGTAACGCCCGAACACCAAAAAACACAAAGAGGAGACAAGACACACGATTTGATGACCACAACCTAGTCAACAACGGCTCTAAATTCCCCGAACACTTGAAAATGACTTTTGATGTCAATAACAGATCGGATATTTGCCCATATAAACTACGAGAAGAACTGGGCTCCATGACTGGCCGTCCCATTCTCAACATCACCGCCAGCGGTGACGATAGCTTTACCGTTAAAGTAGACACAAAACTCCTAAGTGACACTATACTCTCCAGAAACAGAATATGCGAAAAACCTTGCAAAATCATACCACACCCAAGTTTTTCCATGAGTTCAGGCCTGATTTACATCGAGGATCTCCCGAGTGATGAAGTCGACGAATTCATCACCGGACTCGTCCAATACGAGGAATGTATAGTTGATGCGAAAATCGCACCAAAAATCAAACCAAGAAGAAACACCACCACGGCCCTTTTGCTTAAATTCAATTGCCCCACCTCACCTCACCCTCCCACAAGAGGCCTCCGTGTTCTCTGCGGAGCTTCGTGCACTCGAACTAGCCGTCTCTATCGCAAAAACAAATCGCTTCCCCAAATACGTCGTATTCTCAGATAGTCTGAGTGTCCTCACCCAGCTTGAAACACTGCATTATGAACATCCTGTTCTACGTAAGATGCAGCACGATCTCTTTGTGATGACTGAGACGGGTCAGGCAGTGGAGTTCTGCTGGATCCCTGGGCGCGCGGGAATAAGAGGAAACGAACTTGCGGACTTGCTTGCTAAACTTGCATCTACTCACCAAGAACAATTTTTTGCAACACATTACCGGGACTGGTTCCCTATCATCAACTCCCACATAACATCCCGATGGGATGAAATGTGGCAGCAGAGTGGACAAAAGATGCTTCCAGTTAAACCCTCAGTCG
>SDVV010034946.1:0-11115 GCA_016164225.1 Gammarus roeselii
AGGAGACTATACCAACGATCCACCGTAAAGAGCATGACTGTTAGAAGACTATACTAACGATCCACCGTGAAGAGCATGACTGTTAGAAGACTATACCATTGATCCACCGGGAAGAGCAGGACTGTTAGAAGACTTTACCAACGATCCAAGCGATGAGCATGACTGTTAGAAGACTATACCAACGGTCCACCGTGAAGCGCATGACTGTTAAAAGACTATACCAACGATCCATCGTGAAGAGCATGGCCGGTTAGAAGACTATACCAATGATCCAACGCGAAGAGCATGACTGTTAGAAGACTATACCAACGATCCAACGCGAAAAGCATGACTGTTAGAAGACTATACCAAGATCCACCGTGAAGAGCAAGACTGTTAGCAGATCATACCAACGATTCACCGTGAAGAGCATAACTGTTAGAAGACCATACCAACGATTCACCGTGGAGAGCATGACTGTTAGAAGACTATACCAACAATCCACCACAGTGAGCATGGCAGCATTATAATACCGTACCAGCGACCCATCAACGCACACGAATGACGGCTAGGAATCATTTGCTGTGCAAAGAAAGAACATCATCGACTTATAAATAAAGCTTTTGTAAGCCCTGCAAGTGGATCAACACACCCCGTTCTTATTTTTTGACTGATATTGGAGCAGTTTCCTTTCAGTTTTCCATTCAGCAATCCTGAGTGTTTGAAGTAAATTGAGTACTGTCAATAAACATCACCATGACCAGTTGAGAAAATATATTTATTAATTTTCGTAAAGTTTATTATCACAAACAAATAGTGACATTACGGACAATTTGCCCCAGTTTAAAATATCATACTAAAAGTAATGCGAATGAATCTCGACGCATATGTTTGGATACCTTAATGGGCAGTATTGGAAAGTATTTCCTTTAAATGTTGCATTCACTATAGAAGATGGCGTATTCCAATTTAGAGTATGTTGGGATACATTGGGATCTGGAAAATGCGATGAATCAACGTAATGCCACGTGAAACTTGTTCCGTCGAATTTTTTGTCGATAGAATAACTTGTACCCATAATTCAGTAATGAACTCCTAACATATACCCATAGTTCGCTTAAGTAACCAACCAAGTTCAAGCTGAGTGATGCCAGGCACTATCGAGATCGCTCCCATCTAGTTCGATCCAGTCCAGTACAGTTCATTTTGGCCCAGTCTAATTTGGCCCTGTCCGATCCGGTCCGATCTGGTCTGTTTCTGTCTAACTCTGTGCATCCAAATCCTCTGTCCCTTGCTATGACAGTGACTTGTGATTTTCGCTCATCTTAATAACAAATGGTGGAGACGCCGTCAGGGACAGACAGGCACACGCTCTCCAACGTAAATTGTGCATTATTTTGTTGTGATTGAAAAAAACTGTGAATACTATTTATGGGGGTAATAACGGAAATGGCTTTTATGCAGTATTGCCTTGCTAGCAACAAGTGAGTGGATAAGATGATGTTACGAGGCCACATGAAACGGTATCAATTCCCATTTGTTCAGATCGGAATACCAAACAAACATTACATCACTCCACTTATTAAAATCTTTATTATTTTAAAAAATTCCTAAGTTACATTGAATAATTCCTATAAATTGTGGTTTCTCCAAACCTACATATTATCTACCATACTTATTCGCACTTTTCTGAAGTTTCACTCACTGCGAATGACGATGTTTCTGAAAAAATCACGAGGTTCGGATGTAGGAAGTTTTTTTTTACCTCTCTAAAATCACATTTAAAAGCGTAGGCAGAACGTAATTTTTCACACAAATGTATTTAAACAATCCCCTAATTTGTTTTGATTAGCTGCTTTTATTTTTTAACTCAATACATACATATCCTCGTCCGTTTTTTTGGGGAGGTCACTAATCTATAATGCTGTGCAAATTTTTTTCATACGCCATAACGTCGATTTCACCTGACAACTACGTTTGCCAGCTCACACGTAGAGGTCGCTTCCGTTAACCTTTCATCCGCTGAACTTTGATGTCAAACTTGGTACGAGAGTTTGGCACTTGTTCTTCTAGTTTGCTTTGTATTTAACATATCAATAAAGAGGACGCAAGTCGTCCACGATATCAGCCGTTGCGATCTAATTCCGTCGATGGCGGATGAGATCATTGGCTCAACAAACATTTAAACGGGAATTATTTTGTCGTACATTTGAAGATCATGAGCTTATTTTTGTATATGTCTAGGTCGCAACTGGCTGCAGACTATTGAGATCGTTTTATTTCTTTCACTGATATTCCCCAAAGGCTTTTTGAATAAAATCATATGACAATTTCGTTGCCCGTGTGATCCAACAAACATCGTTAACTAGATATATGAATAAATCAAAACAGAGTTGGAGAGCTACATGGCTCCACACGGCTTACACTGAACGTTCTTGGGAAGTTTGCAACGCGAGGACTTTCCCGAAGATTGGTTTCTGACCTGATATGTCATGTGATAGTATTGTCATAGATGACATGAACAATGAAAAAAACTTTCATTTTCTCCACCTGGGTATGGTTATGAGGAGTGCAACTGTAGGTTCGGTGATTCAACTCAACAATATAATGTAGAATGAACGCTTCGTCAAAAAAAATTCATGTTTTATACCTGACTGATGATTCAATGCCATTAGAAATATGTTTGTGCGTGTCACGATAATGAATATCAAATGGTTCCATCTGTTGGTCGGAAATGTCTCGTCACGTTATATTTTTCCCCCTTGCCGCTTACCCACCTCCATCCCGGCCCACTCCCCAGACCAACTGTCCGCACGATCAGTCAAGGACACGACATCATCTACTCGACGAAACACAGGCTACTTGTGTTCCTGTCCCGTGTGTCCCTGTCCCAAAGAGAAGCGATGTCCCAGCCAGCTGCCACGTCAATTTTATATTCGTTTGACACATCCCTGGATTTGTGAACGTTAATATCTAGATGAAGCTTCCGGAAAACACCACCATCTACTCAAGTACAGGTCTGAAGACATAGCTACTCTGCTGACGTCAGAATATGCCACTCAGCACTCTTACTTTGTGGTGTACCACGTGGATACAACAGAGGTGGTGGTCATTTATGAGAACACCTCCAAAGAAATTCTGTCCATCTGTGAATAGTTCACGGTGTATTTCCGCATCCCGCGACTGCCGTTCGAACCTCACTACTGCAACTCCCCATCCAAACATTTTTTTATCCGTCAGCTGTTCGATCGACTCAAGACGATCCTGACGACCCCTCGTGTAGGACGAGCTGATGAAGCTACTGAGCCTATATTTTCACAATTGCCGTGACCTGCCAGGCATTCTTGCCCTCGCTCTTGCCCCTCGAACGGCCATAAACGACCGCGTAAATCCTATTCGATTTTGCAGTGGTGGGTGATGTTCCCATCTCCTCACAACCACCACCACCATCCAGCCTGAGCCGCAGTTACAAGCTACTCCAACGCCGTCTTGCTCACCCAAACGCCGTCTCAGTCAACGTCTTGCAAACTTTTAGACTCTGGGTCAGTTTACCCGTTCAATTTTGTCTCATGCAAATCTATATCTTCATCGTTCAAGCATCTCAAGAATATATATTAAACAATTTAAAAACGAGTTACATTGTTATGGATCCTAATTACGAATCTGTAGTGTTTACTTCGATGGCTTTTTCCCGAGCTTGCAAGAAATTTCAAAAATTATTTTTGAGAGCTTATCTATATTGCTAAGTAACCAGGATTTCGACAACTCTAGCAGCACCACCACTAACTACGAAATGCTGCATGCCACTCTGTCTATGTCTACTTCGGACGGCTACCCGCTGCCACGCCTCAAAACGTCTTCAGCTAGGAGATTGCACCAAGACTCCTAATTCCAAAACGGCATATGTTGTTGGTAAGCATCGGAGTTGCGCCAACACGCCTGACGCCAAGACAGCATTTGTTGTTGGTCAGGCTTTCAAGTGCCTGAGAGTGGCGGGGCTGCTGTTGCACAGCCACGCCAAGCATGTATATTATATAAACAGGGTCGTGTGCATTTTAATGGTTTTACGACTGCCAAGCAGAGATGTTTCTTGATTGCCCGCAAACAAAGGAATGAGAGTCTTGGCTCATTTCAATTGTATAATTTTCATAGCTGGAGCAAACATTGATAGACCAGAAGGTACAAAGACCAAAATCATGCATGTTTTTGTCTATCAAATTCTATATTTGTATAAGTAAATGTTTGAATTTTAGGTTTGAAGAAATTTGCATGTGTATTCATGATTATGCAACTTTGTGAGCACTCTGTGTCAGGGGCATAGAATTATGTCACCGTAACCTCGTACGCGTCGTGATAGGTAACTGATAGGGGAGCCCTGTGGCGGGGGATAATGAATCTTGCTACCGCAACCGCTGACGTGTCGTAGAAGGCGACTAATGGCGTTGAAGCGAGGAACCTATGATTCACCACCTCATTAATCTTCTCCCTCAAAGACGGTACAACGAGCGGGAAGGTGATTGGGTCACGCCTCTCCGAACAATATTGTTTGAGTCGCTGAATGTGCATGGTTTTAGAACTAAGGAATCAAAGATGGAAGCAATTGGTGAGATGTTTGTGGGGCTGAGTGAGACGAAGTTGAATGGTAAGAGAAAATTTGAGTTTGGTGTGGTAAGTTGGAAAAATTCGAACATGGAGGAAGGCTTGGCACAAGAAGGTGTGTTGTTAATATTTAGTGATTGCTCTGAGAGTTTTGGTGTTAATATTGGGTGTATTGAGAGTTTTGGTGTAACTTAAATACGAGAGTTGAAGGTGTAGTGGTGGAAAATATGATTGGAAGGTATAGCGTTCCAGGGAGAAATATAAGTGAATAAAACCTGATAGATATTAGAGATGTCCTCACATCTTAATTTGTAATTATGGACCACAGGACAGTGGTGGAAAGGGTGCTGATGGATTTTGTGCTGATTTCGAGACGAGTGGTAAGGAGGCTGTGCGATGTGAAGGGTGTTGAGAGGGTAGGGTGGAGGAATGTCTGACCAAATGCTGGTGGAAGGAAAAATATGAGTGGCGCAGAGGTGGAAGAGGGACAAAAAATTAGGTTTGAGATATGAGTTGATGAGGCGATTGAACTTAATGTGTGATGCAAAGGTAATTCGTTCCAAAACGATTTCCTGGTTGGAGTTGAAGAGGGTGAGAAAGGAAGAGACCGGAAAGGAGGAGGCGGTGATAGATAAAAACGGCCCGTTGTTGCCGGGAAGTGGTGATGTACGGAAAAAGTGAGCCGAGTATATGGATGAGTTTTTGAACGTCGAGGATCTCACAGAGGCTGACATTGTTGCAGTGGGTAGTGGTGAACGGATGCCCGTTTACTGAGAGAGACTTGTATCGACCATTGATAGGGAAGAGGTGGCGGTAGATTTGATACGAGCAGAGAAAGCCCTGTTATAAACTGCGTTACGATGCAGAGTATGAAAAAGGGGAAAGTAACGAATGTCTAACGGCTAGTGAGGCTTCTGAATCTGTGTTTTGTGCCCGGCGTGGTGCCGTTTGATAGGCGCAGTGCTTGCATTGTTCCGCTGTCTAAAGACAAAGGCGATAAAAAATGAATGCTGCAACCCAAAAGGCATCAGTTTTTTATATGTTGCGGAAAATTGTACACGAGAATGCTATCAAAAGAATTAGAGACTGTATGGTTGGTGCAATTGGCAAGGAAGAGTAGGCCCCAGAAGTGGTAGAAAGTGTGCCAGTCAGGTTTTATCAGTACGTCAAGTCTGCGAAAAGTACTTTGCGAAGAGAAAGGATGTTTTTTTGAGCCTGCATTGATCTGGAAATGGCCAACGACAGGATCGGCAGTGACGCTGTTGAAGGTGTTGTGTTGTCTGGAGTAAGCGAAAATCTGTTCAAAGCATTTCAGAGTTACTATTTTTGCTGCAGAACATGTGTAAGAGGAGGGTGAGGTGAGTGCTTGATTCACAGTGGAAGTGGGGACTGAAGTGGTCAGGGAGGTGAACGCGAGTGTAATGGGGTGGCTAAGAGCTGTTGAAAGCAAATGGGCTCATGTGGCAGTCGAATCAGTTCTCGTAGGCGGATGATACGGCAGTATTGGTGAATTTTGAGGAGTAGAGGTGAAAGCTAGTGTCGGGGTATAGTGGAGCGTTTGAGTTATTGTGGGTACAAGTAAAGTAATGACATGTTCGAGGAAGGTCGATGCCAGCAGAATCAGTGTCTCCCTAAATGGAAAAGTAATGGTGAAAATTGATTGTTATAAGAATCTGGGTTTTCATGTGGAGAAGAATGAGCTAGTGGAAATTGAGGTGAAGTCACGAAAGAAAGAAGGAAGGGTGATAAGGGTAGAGGGCACTAAGGAGTAGGACGTCAGTGGGACGTTGGAGATGGACGCAAAGTGGGGGTTGTGAGTGGGAATAGTTGTCTCACCTATTTCCAACGAAGCAGACTTGGTGGATGAGAGCAGAAGAGAGACAGGGTTGAATGTTTTCCTAATGACATCTCGAGGGGCAGGACTGGAGTGAAGCTGAGAGACCGGATCATGATAACGAGGCTGTTCAAATAAGAACGGGGATTGTGAAGATGTTAAAGGACATAGTAGTCTTGCATGTTCTGAGATTGTTTGGGTATTTGGTTACGATGGATGATGGGAGATTGGTAAGAAGGGTCATGAAGATGGAGGAGAAGAAAGGAGAGACACGATTGTGGAGGTAACGCGGGGACGTGCAACGGATGGGCGTGAGTGGATAATGGTTGTGAATGGATGAATTTTTGACGCTAACCTGATGGGCTTTCCCTCCCGTGGCATCTCGTTGAGAAACTTCTAGGTGGAGGCTGGGGGGAGCCCGGTCACTATGACGCAGCAGGGCTAAACAAGTCATGGTAAAAAATAGATGTTAAATATTTGTATTCATCAGAAACTCAGCGATGCATTAAACCGTCTTTAGAATTAACTTCAACAGTGAATCGTTGAACAGTTTTTCATAGCAGGCGATATAGCTAATGATGACGAATCTGTGACTACAGTATAAGTACTTTGCAGCCACCATTTAATTTCATTCTTGTTTTCAATTCCGTTACATTAATTTTGAGAAACGACCATGAAATGCAATAATAGTTTAACAAATTATTTCTCCGCGTGAGTATTTGTAGTTCATAGTGTCCATTATAACGATGAAACATAATAAAAGGGTAATGAACTGAACCAGAGAATCCTTCTTGTTTTACCTATGAGGGAATTCCTGTGGTTTGACATGTTCATTATGCACTAAGTAAAGTCAGCAACGCTTGGTTGCTTGACTTTGTTCAATTCTTTTCGTATAAAAAAATGGTGATCCGCAAAAAAATTTATACATTGATTTTCCAAAAAAACATGTTAAAAGAATCTGGAAATACAACGGTTAAAAACGACGAGTCTGTAGTATACTTCGAAATGGCAGGATGAGAGGTAGCACTGGATGAGGGCAGAACAAGCCGTCATTTCCATTCCAGTTCGGATGACGTATCCAGTGCAGTGCAGCGTGGAGATCGTACAGATTAATCTCTGTAACTCGATCCGGGCCGGTAACCAACGCAGCAGTGACAGGGTCTCCCTGTCACCCCAAGACAGTCAAAACACCCCCTGTTCACTTCCGGTGGGTGACTCTGTATGACTGTGTCGGCTCAATGATAAGCCTGTGCAAGAGCTGCGTAGGATGGGGGTATCTGTCCATGCGTAGAGGTGTTGTCTGCAGGATGGAGGATGGTGGTGTTAAGAGCTCCAAAACAGTCGTTCCCAAGACTCTTGTATCTCTGAATCGAATGTCAGTGTATCTGCCAATGCCTGTAGATATGCCTCAATGCTCTATATTGGGTCTGTTTCTATTTTTTCACATGACATCTATGATATGAGTGCTTATTCTAGGGCTCTCTCATTCGCACACTTATCCGAAGATTCATCCATTTTCATAATCTGTTATAAAATGTAAGAAATAGTCACTTTATTATGAGAGCTTCATAAATTTTATAAATAAGATTGTTGTCTAATAATTCGTTATTGATATTTAATGACCTGCTAATGCTCATGATATTTTCTCGCATGAGCAAAAAGTCAGATTTGGTACTCTAAATGCGATGTTTGTGAAAATTACAGCTTCCATCCCACATTACTGAACTATGCAGGAACATGTCCAAATCATGTGGAATAATTTTTCAACCTGCTAAATTTATTCATCTGCATGGCCTTAAAACTTGTTTTTTCTCCCAATTTTATCCATAGTTAATTTACCACGATGAAATTTGTTTATATGTTGTTTTTTAAATGAGCTGTGTAAGCTGTCTATAATGTTGGAAGAGTGTGTAGAAATGGTTCGTGCTGATGTTGGTGACTGATTGGTGCTAACTTGACAAATTTGCTCGTGTCATTTATTTTCAATTTTATTTCCGGTCATCAGATAATATCTAGAGTTATCTTGAAAGAAGTGTATTATCAAGTGTACTTTCGTTGTTCGATGTGAGTCCAAGCTAGAGTACAAGTTTGCAGAACAATAGTTTGATAATTCGCACCACTGTAATCAAAACTCAATGGTATTGATCATTCATGTGAAATGTTGCAAAAAATCTGAACAAGCTAACCAAGCAACTTAGATATACTTCCCCTTATAGAATCACAAATCTAAACACCGGAAATCCCACTTTCAATATCTTGCTCGGGAAAGCATGGAAATAGTTCACACTGATAACAATCTACAATTGCGATTGCTTTCAGTCAATGTTCTTACAGGTCAGAGGGACTGTTTTCGTTTTTGAGGCTTTTCATGCTAAAAACGTCAATCGTTGTTGATTGAAATTGTCTGTAAGTCAAACCCTTATTCCGACGTTCACGAGGCTTGGGCTTTTTCCTTTCTACTTTAACTTGGAGTTTCTGTAGCTCAACCATTCGTAGAGCTTCACTTCGACTCCACATTGCGGTTGTGTTGTACTTTTCGAAAGATTTTTTTATGAACTTCCTTTATGAATTTCCTTTTATGAGACAGTTGCCAATGCAACTGTCACATATTGTTATATATTTTCATGCTTGTAATTTTAAGTAACTTATTGGATTAAAAGATTTCAATATTTGTTCAAATTATCGGACATCTTTTAGGTGCATGCGCGACATGCAATTTGGATCGAACGAGCTGTTTACTTTGCCATCTTACCCGAACATCGATGATTATTAATGAGCATGAAATAATATTGTTTATTGAAACTCCTGCTAGCATTGCTTTTGCAGTGCCTATTTTTCAACTTTCAAACGACTTTCCAATACACATTCAAGTTGTTCTAGTTATTGTTATTTCTATTATTATCAATATGATAATAGTATCAATATTACTGTCGACCTAATTGGCATTATAATAAATGCTGTCGCTATTCGTACATCATCGTTGGTATGAATATTGTCCAGAATCTATTCCGACCATCTAAATGCCTTCAGTTACCTTCTCACGACGAATACCTATTCTATTAAGGAGTTTTATTGCATTTAACGGTACTCTTGCGCCCAAGCTACATATTGCATGAATTGAATATGATTAAAAAACTACGGTAACATAAATTAAGAACCTAATTACTGGTAAATTCACTCAAGCCATCAATCCCTTGCATCCTACACTAACAACACCGGACGAATCATTGATCGGCCAGGCAATCTTGTGACCTGAGATCCGTCGATATATGTTGGCCTGGACCTTATGAAACTGAAGCCACCCACTTCGATGCTCAGAAAGCTGTCTTGCCTTCCTTTGATTGATTTTACTCCTTTCCGAAGTCTATTTCCTATCATCCATTGACCCATTCCATGGTCTTCATTTGGACTACGCCCTCCGTACACCGATTTTATCATCATTTTAACCAACATTCATAATTCATCCCCTACTTGTGTCCAGACCACGACACAACACGTTAAAGAACTGTGTCCACCTACCTTCTCACCGTCATTCGTACATCGTCATTAATAATCCCATCTATCCGCGTCACTCCGATCATCCAATTCCGCCCCGTCACAGCCCCGCACAGCACATTTGGCACAAGTACCCCTCATGCAGCCCTCTCCTTGCTCCCATATCCAAGGTTTTGCTCTTCATGAATCCATTCAGTGCACACTACACGTAAGTCCAATTTTTCACTTTACATCTCACCAAAGTGTTCAAGTCTACTCTCTTTTCTCCATGCTAGCCTATCTGGGCAGATGTATTCATTCCTCCGCCATATCATCATTTACGCTGACAATGTTTTCGATTGCATTGTCATTTCCCGAACATGTATTATTTCACCTTTGCCTACATTAACTCTCAGTTTCCCAATCTAATCCATCCTATCACACTCCGGCACCAGCCTCCACTACTCCTCACCAGAATCTGCCATTAAGAAAATCATAATTAAAAAATTATACCCTGCCTGTCTACCAGCTGTGTTGATTTGATGTTTCAGTTCAATAGCGGTCATCATAATATTGGTGACTGCACGACGGAGTAAAACACATTGTTTCTATAGGAACAAAACCGTGCGGCTCATTTTTCTGCATAAAATTAAAATCAGTGCAATTTAGATATTTTGTGGAATGAAAAATTATTGAAACATAGTTCAAAATTGGATATTTGATTTCATCTGATTGGCGTGTGTCGTACATCATTGGAAATGGTTATAGACCCTGATTGTAAACAAACTTATATCGGTCCGTTGCACGGCTCGAAAGCTTCCATGCCATGCAATGCATCATTTGGAAGCAGTGTGGGGCAGAGCATGAATCTCGTGGGAAAGATATATATATATATAAGCTGACAAATTTTTCGATCAATTTGTCAGCCTATTTTGCATGTATAACACACGTTCAGGAGAATTCAGTTCTGATACACAATTTTTTACTCGAAGGTCTGTTACAGATCCAATTATTTCTTTATATGAGCAATCTCGATAGCAGTGACCGTAAATTGCCAGGCCAAATACTGTACATTTATCCACACCTACTTATACGCAGAAACTTAGCAAATGACAAGTGCGAAGGTGATAGCCTCTTACGGTCGTTTTATATCTGTTGCGTAGCCGATATTTCTCAAACATGGAAGCTGATACAATTCGCGATACCTGTCACAGACCCTTTTATATATA
>SDVV010034947.1:0-11115 GCA_016164225.1 Gammarus roeselii
TATGTATATATATTCTTCACTCTGCTTGTTACAAGTCCAGTAATATCGACCAGTTTCAAGTATGGTCATGACATCGCTTGTTAGTAGACTGTAGAGATTAAAATGTTTATTCAAGCTTCCCGCTTACGTCAGCGATGGTTACGGGTGTAAAAGCGTTAGCAAGTTTTATGTACGGTTTTACTGTTAGCATAAGTTTTTTTATAGTGTTGGATGTGTTGCTTCTACCATTTTTCGTCTTTTATAATGAATATTGAATAAATACACTCCACTATTTTTACTACAGACCTGTAATGTAAGGTACGCAGTCAACAAGATATAGGATATAAACCATGTCTTAGTTACATAATTAGCGAAACTTATACGTACAGGATCGTTAGCGTCACTGCATTGGCACATGTATTAGGGCAACATATATGCATTTAAACACATTTTTGTGCAAAAGGGTTACCATACACTGTCAGATGCATTAATACCTAACCTTACATTTTCTAACGAATAGTTATGTAGTTTCATTCAAGTTTGATGTTTATGTATGGTATTGATATGCATGAACCTCTCTACTAGGGCTGTATATTTAACATATTATTAGCAGTTTGAATACACTTCTCGAGTTTTGATCCAGCAAATATCTTTTAGCAGATGATTCGATTCCAGAATTTTATCGATATCTCCATTACATGCTTGGATGAGACTCAGCATGTAGGTTCCATAGGAACAAATTCACTTCATGTGTTGCAAGGTTTTTAAAGTGGATGAGTTATACGTGATATTAGGTTCAAATATCTAGTCATCCTAACCAACTTAACAAATAATTATATATTCAAGTGTGATGGTTATGTATGATATTAGTCATTAATTTGTGCGGTGTACATATCAAACCCCCTCCACATGGCTCTATTTTACATAGTTTTTTTATAATATCACACTCCACGTACACACATCACGCTTTTGCACGCGTATGCAGGGCCCGTCACGGTATAATGAAGACGTTTACAGAGGTCAATACCGGCACAATGTAGACACATACACACATTTGTATCCACATACAGGAGCGGTGAACATCTGTAGCATTTCACCTCTGATCTATGTTTCTTTTCCATTAGAACAAAGTCCCTTGCTTGTGTTACGAGATATTTAATGTGGATCAGCTCCACGTCATGTTAGGTTAAATGAACTAATGATCATAACCTTACCTTTTCGAACCATGACTTAGGTATTTTCGATTGACTTTTCCTGCTTTTATATGATTTTTCAGCGTTTTAGGATTAATGCAAACAAATATCTCCACATGTCTCTACATTTCGATCAATCTTTTGACTTTTCATGCTTACACATGATTTTTTTCAGTGTTTTAGGATTACGCATTACAAATATCTCCACATGTCTCGACATTTTGATCAATTCTTCTGACATTTCATGCTTACATATGATTTTTTTTCAGTGTTTAGGATTAATGCATAACAAATATCTCCACATGGCCCTACATTTTGAGCAATCCTATGCAGTTTGATACACACATCTAATTCCTGACCTTATGTATGGTACCTAACCTATCCTTATGTACGGTTTTCAGTCATTGATATATACATATGAGCCCCTTCCACACGCTTCTTTATATAACTTACACCAAAGTATTTATGCTTCGTGGTCAATCTCGACTCATATATGTTAGCATAGAGGACAGATTTTCAATCTTAGATGGATTGAATGTTACAAGTAATTCATATTTGTTTCCATCATCATACAAACGGACACAGGGTCCCACACTACATTTTTTTTATTTTTCTTTCGACACCTCCAGACACTACATCCTTTGATGACTCGCACAGTTGATTTGCCTTTTCTTTCCTATAATTTTCATATTCATGACAATGACTTCAATTCAAATGTCTCCACACAATACTCATGGATTTATGATTGGTCAATTTTATTTATTTCTGGCAAAGTTTACGCCCCCCCCCACCCCATTACTTTCGAACAAACGATGACTCAAGCTATACCCCATCTTTCCACAACAGGTTCCCAATATTGACTGAGTAGGATCTGATTGGACTTTGATTTATATCTCACCATTCTGTCACACATATAGATCATTTACCCCGAGATAGGTTTATGGGTAACGTTACACCCTTAAAACATATTCTCCTACCGACTTCAACAATTCGATGTTACCTCCGTCTGACACAATGTATGCAATTCATCGCTTAACCTGTGAGTTTTATGATATTATAAGCAATTGATTTAGGATATACATAGTTTATTAGTATTTATTAGTAGTATTGATTACAGATCTTGCTGACATCATCAATGACATCTAGCTCGTTTTTTGATATGAAACAGCATGGTTCATACAGCCACCCATACCCAGCATCAAGATGTTTCAGTTTCCTCTCAAAATTTAGCATATAATCCATCACAGCTTTGGTGCGAATACCGAAAGATGTTCCGTACCCTTGAGTTCACAAATGTAGTTCTTATTCTCCTTGAACCTCAATTGTTCGAATTTTCTCAAATTCAATGTCATTCCGTTTCTCATCAATGAGAAATTATTGCATTCTTTTCAGATTTTCTTTAGCTCTAAGGTAGAATTTATTTTCCACTAGCCCAACTTTATTACAGTCTTGATGATTTTCTACTCGGATGATATCAATTTCAAGAATTACCTTCTTATTATCTTTAAACTCTGTTACATACGACTGAAATGTTTTGAAATCAGTCACCCAAATCCTGTTTTCTTTATTCTTCTTCCATATATGGATGATAGTTTGCACTCATGTGATTCTTGTTCTCCGCATTGTAGATAATTGATATCTCCATCAGTAGTCAATATATCCTCGAACCAAGCCAAATCATCTCCGGAGATTTTGTCATCCAACACTCGTGAACAAATTTTTGCAACTTGAACATTCATTGTTGTCTATTTGAGGATGATCCGTCCGTCTCCGCTTATTCTCCACGTAACACTGACTCCAATCACGCCATACAGCTTGCTATTATAATGCGATTGCAAACTTTTATGCAAATATTTAGGCTTATCATCGCTCGCCTCGGGTATCGAATGTGTATGTATGTACGTGTATAGAGCTGTGCACGTACGTGCATTTGTATATTCGAACGTCGTCCGTGTACATGAGTTGAAAAAAATATATATTTGTAAAACAAAATGTAAAATTCAATACAAATTTAAATTAAAAAGTTCAATAAATTTAAAAAAATCTACGTCTGGACCTTTCTTTAGTAGCCCAGTTATCACATCAAAAGATTGATTTGGCTTTGTCCGGGTGTCAATTTTTTTTTAATTTTATTGAAATTTATTATTATAAACTTGTATTGAATTTTGAGTTTTGTTATTTAAATATACATATTTTTAAACTCATGTACACGTACATACGCTCGAATATACACATGCACGTACGTACACAGCTTTATACACGTACATACATACATACATAAACATTTGATACCCGAGGCGAGCGATGATAGGCCTAAAGATTAGCAAGAAAGCTTGCAATCGCATTATAATAGCAAGCTGTAAGGCGTGATTGGAGTCAGTGTCACGTGGAGAACAAGTAGAGACGGACGGATCATCCTCGAATAGACAACAATGAATGTTCAAATGGCAAAAATATGTTCATGAGTGTTGGATGTAAAAATCTCCGGAGATGATTTGGCTTGGTTCGAGGATATATTGACTACTGCTGGAGATATGAATTAGCTAGATATCCCCAATGAAGACTGCCGCTGAAGAAGACGCTGCTGAGGTAGTTCCTGTCAATGCTGATGTAACTTTTGCAGATTAAGGTTATATTGTTCTTGCGCCAACAACTGCCGCTGGAGCTCTTGCTTCTGCAAATACAAGCTATAATCAAGGCAGCCTGCTTAATAGCCTTGCAATCTTTGAGCAGTTGTTGGCATATCTCCTGTTGATTCTCCTTCAATTGGTCATCGGAGAGCTTGAGTGGTTTTCTGACACATTCATCAAAACACTTGAGTTTTCATAATGTGTCCCTTGCTTCATCAGTAATGTCCAGGTGAGGTTTGTCAAGAGCCTCAGGGCTGGAAGAAGAGCTGGGTTGAATAACAGTGCCAGACAACCTTGTCTGCTTATGTGGAATCTCCTCCTCTGCAGAAGTTAGGGAAAATAACAATTGCCCTGGTGAGTTCCCACCATTATCAAGGCCAATTAGTTCAACACCACCATATTCTTCAATTTATAGTTGGGGCCATACAAGCTGCAGTCTTCAATGTGATGGTTCTTTCTGCAGATTAGACAGGATCCCCTTGCTTGCCAGCAGCCCTGAACCACGTGACTAGGACTCCTGCAGTGGGAACAAGTCTTAGCAGCATGAAGTACACAATTTTTGAACAAACAAGTAGAGTTAGGTGACGTTGGCAACTTGTCTGCCTGTTGTGCAGTTGGAGATGATGGTCTGAACGCTTTTATTCCCTGATTGCGAGATGATGGTGGATCCGTAGATGTTGTTACCGTCCACGCAAGCGGGTAGGACAACTATAGTCCACTTCTAACTATGAGGGTCCTAATATTAGTAAGAGCGCAAATTTAATCCAATGATGGTAATAAAGGGTAAAATTGAAGCATTCTTTATCCATTTCAATATATATTGCCATCAATTGGTAATTGGGGAAGGGTAATTTACAGGTAGTATTGCCTTTAACCAGCGTTAATGTAGGACTTGGGGTAGGATGGCTGGTAATAAATGGAGGGAGAGAAACAGGTTATTCACAGATGCAGGAAGAATAAAGGTTTGGTAAAGGGCAGGTAGGTAGAGAAGTATGAGCAGGTGACTATTCAGCACAAGAGATGAATATAGAACAATCAATATGAGTCACAATCATGACATCCCTCCTAGAGGTCCTTGGAGAACATTAAGTAAGGAATCTTATGGGGGATAAATATGAAGTTAGGAAATCATGAAAAAAAAACTATGTACAAATGAAAACAAGGGAACCAAATCAAAACTAGTAATCGAGGGATAACAGCATTGAAAGGCAAATTAATTGAAGGATGGAGGAAAAAACAACAAAATATAAACCAAGGGAGGCAACTGAGCAAGTAAATAATCAAGTAAACAAGGGATGGTTCAGGAAAGACTGGATGTTGATAGTTAATACAAGAACAACGTTAATAGAGGGGATTATATAAGCGAAGGAAGTTATAACTCACCGACTTGAACAAATACTGTCAAAATTAAATGAAAGCAAAACAACTAAGAAGCCTATTATTAAACTTGAGCTTAAATGCTTGATAATACTTATTATTCCTATCACTTATCACCAAACCCCACTTACTCTTAAGAGTTCAATTGGTAATATATATAGGATAAATAAAACTCACCCAGCACAGCAGCAGCCAAGTTAATAACCAATTGAAAGATTAGGATAGTTTAGGACAATTCAGATATAGCAACAGCTCATGATAATACATCTGAAACAAACAGAAAAGCTAATCATTACATATGTTAACACACACATATTGATATAACACTCAGGACAACACATGCTTAGGTAAGGATCCATGTCACCAGGATAACAGACTGCTTGGGCTCATAGGTATAACACACCTGGTAACATACCCCCCACCAGCCCAAGCTATCCTGCTCAACTTCACCTTGTGTGGTAACCAACCTGGAATGACTGCGCTGCGCTGATTGAGTGCATCTGATTACCAGAATTATGACGCTTACTTTTCCTCAAATCGACTAAGCGGGAATGGAGCCAAATTATTTACTCAATTCACATATTTACTCTTCCAGCAGTTGATACCAATAGACTGTTGCTTGCAAATCCAAAATAGTCAACAATACCAAGGCTGCAAACCTGAAGGGTATTGCTAATATAGAAAAAAAAAATTAAAATCAAGAATTAAATGTAAACCCAGTGTAATTATTTGAATACCAGAATGAACAACTGCAGTTGATAGGATTACAACCCATTGGAAA
The DNA here is from genome assembly GCA_016164225.1 of Gammarus roeselii. NCBI lineage: Eukaryota > Metazoa > Arthropoda > Malacostraca > Amphipoda > Gammaridae > Gammarus > Gammarus roeselii. The sequence continues at coordinate 5,961 of SDVV010034947.1, forward strand.
AAAAATCAACACATACAACAACAAATAAGCTACACGCATTTCCCGTTCTACCTGACACAATAAGCTTGTACTTCTCCTCCCCTTCTTCAAAAGTGAAACATAACCACAAGGGACCTGGAAAATAGAAAATGATTGTATAGCTAAACAGTTCCAAAATAAGCTATCCTTCACACCATAACTCACATTAGGAAACACCAATAAGCAGGAAACCATCTTATCCAAACCATTGCCAACAATCTGTGACATCAATGTATGGTAACAATTATATTGCATGATCTAACACACATAGATCACTTCAAAACAACTGACCCAAAATCAGTTTTGTACAGCATAGTTTTAATATTTTTCAGCTACAAAAACCAAATAAGTCATTCAGATAAACTATTTCATTTTTGGAAAGCAACTGATCACAATCGCTTGAGAGAATTTTGGTTGGACATTGGGATACAAAGGTGCAGGCCCTCTAGATCTTGTCTGTCAAGTACACAAGATTGGTGGTTGTTGCTCAGGTACTTCTGTCTGATTGTGAATGGTATTTTTCAACATATTCAAGAATTTTTCATGATAAGGCTAGGCTAGGGTAACTCAATATTATCTTGTTGATGTCATTGACATCATAGAGGAGCAATTGGAGGTAAAGAACTCTAAACTTGTAGACTCTGGTAAGGTAAGAATGAAATCCAGGAAATTCAGGAGCAGGCCAAAAGGAAAGTCTATTATTATTAGAGCTTAGAGGAAGCAGCCCTGCTCAGGTTGTGGGATTGTTCTCAGATATTAGTAGATTTCTAAATTTAAACAATGTTGTCATGAGTAATCATTCACAGATTGGGGACTCTAGTTTGTATAGAGCTAAGATTGCTGACCTGGATCAGAAGAATGCTCTGCTTTCATCAGTAAATATGTCGAAACAGTCTAATGAACTTAAACATTTGTCCATTCACAGGGATCTTACTTTCTGTCAGAGACAGAGCTGCAGTCCAGGAGAGCAGTCGGGAAGATTGGTAGAGCTGGAGGCAAGACGAGTGTTCCTAAGGAGAGTGTCCTTTCTAGCCAGGTGATCATGCAGGGTGCCTCTTCTGGAGGTGGAAGTGGCTCTGTGAATTGTGTTTTCAGTCAGATTGTTGATTGCCAAAAGCTTAATGTTGATGCTTTTCCTCCTCTGTGTAGTTCTGCGATTGGAGCCAGTGCAGTTACAGGCTCCTTAAATGAGAGAGGCAGGATGGTTTGGATGGGGAAGGGTGGTATGAAATCTCCACATTGGAACTCCTTGATTCCTTCCCCAGGCAGTTCAACATGAAGCATCAGTTGGATGAGCTTTACATTTTAAATTTTGGCTTTGTGAGTTTGAATGCTCTGATGAGTAAAATTGATCTCCTTATTAACAGGTTTTAACAGGTTTAAGCTTTGACTGGTTTAAGCTTCATTTTGTTAAAATTGCAGAGTCGTTGCTGTTGCCTAGTATTTCTTCTTCTTTTGTTGACATACCAGGCTGTGATATTATCCTCAGTGATACTGATGGCCTATCACAAAGCATGGTGTCTGTATTTACATAACTAAATTGTTTAAATATCTGATAGTCAATACTCCACTGCCTAATGTAGCTGCTGTCCACTTTACAGATGTGTATGTTGTCTGTTTGGTGGTTTATTGTCCTTCATCATATGGTCTTCTGGAAAATTCTAGACTGATTAGTTTTATAATGAACTTTTGTGAATGCAGGGAAGTTCTCATAATAGGAGATTTTAACCTATCATCAATTGAATCAAATCAAAATATTTTAGATTATTATGTTTCTCCTACTGACCATGAGTTCCTGGAATGTTTAATTTCAATTAGCTCCACCCAATGGGTGAATGAACCCGCCTTGACTTCAGGAAATGTTCTGGACTTGAGTTTTATCAACTGAGACTGATGGGTTGTGGGATTTATCTGTTTTGCCTTCATTCCCTCACTGTCTACATTGTCCTCAAATTTTTTCAGTATGTTTTTACTTCTGAATTGTCTTTGTCACAACTTGGAAATGCTCCAACTTACCTCTGGCCTAGAAGAAAGTACAATCTAATTAAGTCTGCTCTCAGAGAGGTTAATTGGGACCTTGAATTTGATTCTCTGACTGTTGACGAGTGTTTTTCATTTATGCTTGCTATCCTTTGTACTATTGTGGATGAATATGTGCCGGTTTGTTTGGGTAAACCTTGCCCACCGTGGTGGGCATCTGCTCCACCCTGGTTGTTGAGGAGTAAATCTGAAGCGTTAGACGAGTTCAAGTGCGTGAGGGAAATTTTTGGACAAAATCATGCACTCACTGCTGTTGCGCTGGCAGAGTTTAATGAGATGAATGTTAGATGCCGGAACTATGCTAACTGGAGTCGCTCCCAATATGAGCAGTCTCTTGTTGACCAGATTAAATCTAAGCCCAAATTGTTCCACTCGTATATACAAATGAAAAAGACTGGTTCTCTCTCTGTGATCCCTTGAAGATGATTAATGGTGATGTGGCAACTGATCCCTATTTGATGAGTGAGATATTTGCTTCTAGTTTTTCATCAGTGTATGTTTGTCTGGATTCCACATCTCCTGCTTCCCACCAGGTGTGTGATAATGTGATGGAGGACATTGTAGTCAGACCTGCAGATGTGCAGTTGATCCTCTCTCAACTTGATGGTAATTCAAGCATGGGACCAGATGATCTACATCCATTGCTGTTGAAGTCTTGTTCTTCTGAGTTGACCCATCCACTGTGCCTGATTTTTAATATGTATTTGAATGAAGGTTCTCTACCTCATTTATGGAAGTTATCTAGGGTTGTTCACTTGTACAAAGCCAAATCTTGATATGACCCTCTAAATTATTGCCCAGTGAGTTTGACTTGAGCTTGCTGCAAGTCAATGGAGCATATAATATGGCTCAAGCTCATCTCAGACAGCACTTGGTAATCTAATTCTCTTATAAGTGAGCAATGAAAGCTAACAAGCAATGAATCTCCTCCTTCTGCCACCGGTACACCATCAACAACAAGTCCATCCGGCAAAAAAGGCTCTGCATTGGACAAATCTGTACCCAAAAGTTTTGTACCTAGTCTAGACAGTGCATCTGCTGCAGAATTCAAATGTCCTGGTACATACCATATCTCAAAGACATAATTGGCTAATTCTTCCATGGTTTGTGCTAACCAAGAACACACTAACTTCATATTGTGGAGGTGGACCAATGGCTGGTGATAGGTGAAAAAGACAAACTTGTTGACTCCAAACAAGAAAGGTCAAAAAGTTTTAATACCCCAACAGAGTGCTGTTAATCCATGTTCTAGGTTTGAATAATTTTGTTGTGATTGTGAAAAGGTCATGGAAATGAAGCCAATACTGCTATGGGAACCTTCCTGCTCTTGGGCAAGATGAGCCCCTGTCCCAACTGCAGATGCATCTACATAAAGCTCTAATTTATTAGCATTTTTATGGTTGTCAGGATACGCAAGGGATAGATCTTCCTTCATTTCAGATTTTAGTGTCTCAAACGCTACTGCCGTCTCTTCAGTCCAGGTCAGAGCTTTGTTTTGTCAGCCACCTGCTAATGCTGACAAAGGTTTTTGAATTTCCAAACACCTCGGAAGGAATTTTCCCTGAAAATTTATCCATCCAAGGAACTGCCTTAGTTCATCAATTTTTTTATATATATTCAGTTGTCTTTTTAATGCCTGATTGGCTGACAAGGTGGTTTAAGAATTCCACTTCTGACTGCGGTGGTGAGTCGTGGTGCTGGGAGCGGTGCGCGTGGGCGTGGCGGTGCTGATGACCGCGGAGGTGCTGATAGCCGGGGAGGTATTGGTGGCGGCCGGGGTGTTGCTGGCGGCCGCGGTGGTGCTGACGGTCACGGTGATGCCGGAGTGCGCGGTGCGGCCGGCGGCCGGGGAAGGCTTGGGAGCCGTGGTAGTGGTGCTGGAGGTGGTCGTGGCTCTGGTGGTGGTGGTCGTGGAGCTTTGAATGATACCCATGGCATTCCGAGGGGCCGCGGAGGCAGTGCTTTAAACTAGCTAGTCACTCTTTGCAGATGGATTTCTCCTGCCTGAGGTTGTGCTCTGGCATTTTGAATTCTCTGATGAATAAGGTCCCTTTAGTTGGTCATATAGTGCAGCGGTGGGATATGCAGTTGGTGGGCGTGTGCGAGTCGTGGTTGACTTCTTTGGTGTCCTCATCCTTTGTTGATTTGCCAGGGTTTCAGCTGGTGAGGGGGGATGTGGTGGGGGAGGTGAAGAAGCATGGAGTCTGTTTGTATGTTGCTAACAATTTTAAGTTTGTGCCAATTGAGGTGACTTTACCCAATGTTGCTGCCATTTCCTTTCTTCACTATGATCTTTTGCTTGTGGTGGCGCACTGCCCTCCCTCCTACTCAGCTGAGGAGAATGCTATACTGATTGAATTCTTGATGGAGTTTTGTGTTGGCAGAGAGGTTGTTGTTCTTGGGGATTTTAACTTGCCTTCATTGGATTGGTCTGCAGACATTTTTAAGAATTATATCCCTCCCGTTGATTCCCAGTTCCTTGATTGTTTTGTCCTGCTTGGACTCACTCAGTGGGTGAGGGAGGGTACTTTTGTTGATTTGGGTAGCATTCTTGATCTGGTGTTGACTACGGAGGAAGATTGGGTGTCTTCTGTGGCAGTTTTGCCTCCTCTTCCGGGGTGCCACCATGCCCCTGTCTTGGTGGAGTATATCTTTTAGATGAATGATGTTGCAGGGAATCCTGGTTTGAAATCAGTTATGTGGTCTTGTGGTGATTACAGGAGCAAGAGAGAGGTTTTAGAGGGTGTTGACTGGCATTATGAGTTTTTGTATGGCACTGTGGAGGAGAATTATAGTTTGTTTCAGACAATTGTCCATTCTCTTGTGGACAAGTTTGTTCCCACTCAAGACTCTGCTTCTTGACCAAGCTGGTTGCGGGGCCCTCCTAGGGAACTGATGACCAGTAGATCTAGGGCTTGGGCGCAGTATAAGCTTTTGAGGGGGGAGCTTGATAGGCGGCATGAGGAGGTGTTGGCGTCCTTGCAGAGATTTAGTGAGCTTGATTTTGAGTACAGAAATTTTTCACGCCACAGCCAGTGTCTGTATGAGCAGAAATTAGCAGACAACTTCTCTGTTACTCCCAAGATGTTTCACTCCT
>SDVV010034948.1:0-11115 GCA_016164225.1 Gammarus roeselii
ATATATGAAATCCTATTTCAAGTTCACTATTTCTAATGCCTGTATTGGACATGCCATCAATCCTACACCGCTGTTGAGCAAGATCTGAAGCAATATTAGCAGCTAGCCTGCCTTCCATAGCCATACAAAACCTGAACAAACTGCAGCGTAATTACCGTAACAAGACGCGTGTTTACAACATCAGGCAACAGAGAACTAAAAAACCCAAAAAAGGTCTCCATAGAAAAATAACTATAAAATTCCGACACAAAAACCTACTCTATAAAACAGGACACGATATATCCTTCCAAACACAAACCGGTTAGTAGTCTCTAACACTAAAACAAATAGAAGGTTATAATCCTATTTAAAAAATCGTATTCCTACAGTAAAATCCTTCAAAGAACATACAGACCTAGTAAATGCTTAGGTCATAATACAAAATAATGAGTCAGATTCCTCACCGGCGACTAAACCTACATTATTAACCAAGACATCCGAGAATAACCTTCATTGTCCATACAAAATCTATCAAACATTCAACGTAAATAGTCTAACAAGACGTGGAATCAACTATCACAACAAATAAAGTGAACTGATTCTACAGTAATACAGTACAGTTCTTGCTATAAATAAAATGAAATAACTCCATGAAATCATAATCCGACAATTTAAATCTCACAGAGAAGATACAAACCCTATAAAAAAATCTACTGCCATAGTGGGAATAACCACTCAAAATTTCTACAAACGCCTAAACCATCAATACTAACCAGGATTAACGGAAATAAACTCCCTTACCCGTACAAAAAACTGTTCAATATCAAGAATAATGTCCTAAGAAGACTTGAAACTGACATGCATTCAAATTCTCTACCGATTCCTAAACCTTCATTACAACTCACTCGTACAAGACATACTCCGGACAAATCCCATGAAAACCATAATCCTACAATGAAACCCCTACAAAGAAAAGAAGACATACACTTAGAAAAACGATTCAGTTATAATTAAATACTCATTCAAATTCTCTGCTGATACCTAATTCTACATTACTAATCATAACATACGCGATATCGTTTATTATCCAAACAAACACCTCCAGAGATGATACAAACCAACACTCATAATACAAATAACCTATCAAATTACCTACAGACGCCTAAACCAATGATATTAACCATGAATAACTTTCTTTAACCAAACTAAAATCTGTCCAATATCCAGCGTAAATAACATAAGAACTAACTCTTACACCAAATAAATTGATCCACAAAATCCACCATTTATCAACAAGCCCACAACACCATTTGTCCACACATCCACCATATATCCACTTATCTTCAGCACCAACTGTGGAGTAGGCAAGCTTTCTACGTAGTTAAGTTCCCATGATAACGACTAATACCGATCACCCCACGCTGGGTCGAGAAAAGATAACATCAATCAGCAACCGAGCCGTCCGCCCAATGACAACCACTAGCAATCAGGGGATCGAACCAATACAATAAACCACACAGTAATCAAACAATATACCGTACAATATAGCTGTTAAACATTTATACAATAAACACGATGCAATATACCTCAACACTACCCAAAGATTGACGACCCGTCCGCTGACAACACTGCGCCGACCGCCAAAGTGAAGTTAGGTGCCCCGATACCGTAAATTCGAATTGTCTCCGTGTTTATTTCTTCGTGCATAAAAATGCGCTACGGTTACCTTTACACTACTCTTGACTTGTTCTTTGGTTAGAATTCGGGCAGCTTTATCACACTATCTTCATTATGATGAGGGTTAGCGACGCACCACAACCTAAGTAGTAGATGATTAGGTTGTGGCCACTTCTCGTCCGAGATAGAAAAATCGGGTCATTGTTTGAATCTGATGCCCACTAACGAAGAGACAAACGTTGTTTTTTATGAGTTTCACTAAGCGCTTGGCCCTTCTGGAACTTAAACTGCTTCATTTGCAGTAGCGTACAACTAATATTATTAGTAGTTCACTTGCTGAATTCAAGTTTTCTAGCAACTAGTCGAAGGGAAAGGTTAGGATCTTGTTGAATCTATTTTCTCGCAAGTTGATTTGTTTTCTACAGTTGTTATGGAAGTCTTTCGTCTCCAGAGCTTCCCTTGTGTAATCATTTTTCAAATTTTCGACGACGCCCATGAAAATATCTGACTGATTTTTGTTCTCTTCTTCCTTGGTCCGAATTTCCGTTGCACCGCTGTTAGAGAGAAAGTCTTCGGTTTTCTAGAGTAAACCAGATACTTTTTTTACTCGTGAATATTACTTAAAGACATGACATGCTGATTTTTCTCCTGGCATGAAATATCGCACAACATTTTAAATATGATCAAAAATAATGGATATATCAACAAACTATCCATTGTCATAGATACGATACCATTTACTCTATCGGGTAAATGGTTTCAAAATATACATGCCACAACAATACAGTATATATACTGCATACTGTATACACTGACGGCGGGGCATTCTGGCTGTCGATCATATACTATCATATACCATCATGCTACAACAATACAGTATATAAACTGCATACTGTATACACTAACGGCGGATCATTCTGGCTGTTGATCATATACTATCATATACCATCATGCAACAACAATAAGTGTATATACTGCACACTGTATACACTAAAGGCGGGGCATTCTGGCTGTATTACAGCGTGTGATAAGCGTCTGTAGTTATTAAACTGATCGGAGCCGGGTCAAATTCTTTGGGAGCTTTTGTTAATGTTCCCTATATGTCTTTATAATCCATCTCACTCATCGGTGTCCTTTGATAATGCAGTTGTGGGTCCCTTTTCTCCAAGATCAGCCCCAGCTTACCAGATATCGATTTCTACATCCCCAACTGCAGTCGATAAACCCCAATCTTCTTGTTTCTATTTCTATTTGTATGACCATGGTAATGGAATAAACATCTGTACCCTTACCTGGGTTCCAAATATGCGTCACGAAGAAGGAACTCATTTGTGTACCATTGTCGGCATTGAACAAATTACTCTCATAATTAATTAATCCCGGCGGCGACCATCGATCGAGAAACACAAGAGCCGTTGCCGGTGGGCGCCGCAGTCGACATCATGGCCCGCATTGTGGCCGCAACTGATTGATGAGGCCTCGAGTGATAGGCTGGCTGGGAATATCATCATAGAAGCGCCTCTCCTTACCAGGATGCATTTATTGCATGAACTTCCAATGCAGGGACAAACAAGAAAGTTTAGGAACTGCTCTGTGATATTCACTGCATGTATAAATCATGGGATTTGTGACTAATTCACATTGGAATAGTCATTGTAATGAGATTTAAGAAGTTAGTATCAAGTAAAAATAATAATTAAACACTTTCCTGCTCTAATATACCTGTCTAATATACCTTTCCCCCTAACTAGGGAGAAACGGCTGTATGTCTATACATACATACATACATACATACATACATCAAAGTTTAAAGTTGATACTTTCATACCTCGTTTGAACATTAATGGAGACCTGGAATACTCAAACAATCACCTGGAGAGTATTAGGAATGTCAAGCTATCTCTGCCGCACAGGAGGAAAATACCACGCTAATGATTACCGTGTGTTTTCTGCATCAGGATGGAACTAACTGATTTGATAATACAGAGCATCAGGGTATGAAAGACGATTGGAGGAAAAGAGTTTTGTTACAGCTTTTTTCCCTCTACCTCATAGGCTGCACTTAGTTGTTCAGGTAGGCATTGCAAAATGTTCATAGCGTTATCTGTATCAAAGGGGAAACAGTTATCAGCGTAGACTTTGTCTGCAGAGATTCGCTAGCAATCATTGTAAATATATTGGTATATGTATATTTAAAATAATAGTGACGGTGTTCTTGAAATATGTTTGTGAATACACAATATTTATTTTCGATATCGATTTTTTTAATTTCTAATAGCACATAATTGATTCCCCCAAATAATGTTAATTTAAGGTTAAGTGATAAGTCAAATCTTACTGGTGTTTTATTGAAATTACACGGGAAAAATCTATGGTTTATTATCCATTAGATTTTTTTTTTGGCCCTGTCCTGTGAAACATGGTATGGGTGTATAAAAAATAATTTTAGTATTATATGTGGTCACAATGTTAGTGTACTAGCCAAATCATAATCCCTTGTCTGATTAACCTTTGCCGAACAGACATTCCAATAAGTGGAAGATTGAAGAAAGACAACCTTAGTACGGCCAAAATAAATCATCCAGGAAGAATGGATACCTCTTCCGTCTGCCTCCTCAGCACAATGAGTCGCCTCTATGCCAAAAAGACTTGATGCAATCATTCAAAACAATAGTAGTCACAAAACAAGGCCCTTTGGTCAGCCCATCATAGAATTTTGCATCAAATACAGACTGGAATCCCCGACACGTGTAAGGGCCTTTCCGATTTTTTTTGCAAAGAATCATCTCAGCAGAAGTTTTCTGTCCCCCCTCGATAAATATCAAATCTTAAAAAACATTCTGATAAAATTAAGTCTTAGGTGGGAATATGCAGACATAAAAAAAAAACTTCAATTTCATATTAATTGAAATCTTGATGATTGAGTCTTGTGAGAATTGTTGGTCCTATCGTGAAGGTGATTCTGGGTGTATTTTTCTTCGTATAAAGAGAATGACTGTGCTCATGTAGTTGAATATAAAACCATTATTTATCTTTTTATTTCTCATTCAAAAATGTTTCAATTACAATAAAAAGTTTATTGCATTGATGATTAATCTTCTTAGTGTGCTCAAAATGAATGTTGTTACAATTTAGAAGTTTTAATATGCAAATGAAATTAAGTTGTTTAGGAACAGATGATTTGGCGGGCGGCTGCATTCGGCATCTCGTGTCACAGTGCCGAACTGCCTGTTAACTTTCTTAGCCTCCAAATCAACACAGCAGACCATTTTGCGCCTACTGAGATAGAACTCGCTGAAACCAAATTAACAAATGGTTACAGGACATTTAATTGACTGGGGTGCGATTTATAAGCAAATACTAACACCAGTAATGAGGGAGGTGTTTGTTTATTTATAAGGCTTTTGGTCCTAAAACCTGTACTCTCTTTCAGGAGACCAGGAATGGTGACTAGTTTTGTCGGTATTTATGGTGATAATGAAGTTGAAACATTATGAATAACTAACAGTAGAGCGTCTGGAACATTGAAATAGTTTATCTCTACAGTTGATACTGTTTTTATTGGCAGATCAGCCCCTTTCATCTCCGCCAGCTGCCTCCTCAGCCACAAGTTGTTCCGACTACCTACCTACGGTACAATTCTTTAACAGCGAACATTCATAGCGTTCCTCAGTCACACCAGCCACTGTCATATTTGCCACTGACATTCTGCCTAACTCTGTTTCAGCCCACGTCAGAATCAGCCACCAGTCGTACCATTTTACTGGTTATCACTTTAATGAAACTTTTCCTACCCAACCTAACCTAATATAGGGTATGTGTTTCTAACGCGCGGGGCAAAGGTACGTATTTCTAACCCGAGGGGCAAACATACGCAAATTTTTAGGCTACGTAATGCCATTTTTTAGTTTTTATTTATTGAAGATTCATTAAAGTGATAAACCAGTTGGTTGAAACACCTGTTTAGATGTAAAGACAGTGGCAGATATGACAGTGGCAGATTTTGAAGTGTCGAAAAATGCGCGTGAGCTGAAACATCGTTTAGGTCGAAAGCACGTGTGATGAAAGACTTTAAGCGGTTATGACAGTGTCCGGTCATGACAGTGAGGTGAAGTCACCAGCGCAATGAGGCACTGAGAACTTACGACTTTGTTGCAATAACATTCACTGTAAACACAAACGTAGCCTTTACACAGTTCCATACTGTACTAATTGAGCTGTTCGATGAGCATTTTCTTCTCATGAAACAAAGAGCATCGTCAAAAATAAGCTGATAATGTATGGATGACACCGGGCCTACTTGCCACAAAAAGCAATCAAAGACATACTGCGCCGTCGATTTGCTATAGGCTACGTATAGACATAATCGCATAAACATGAACGCATAGACATGAACGCGTGGATGTGAACATGAACGTTTTAAAAATGCGTTGACTAAAGTTACTTCTGTTGCTCGAGGAACCCATTTAGCAAATCTGATTGAGGAAAATCTTTAAAGGAGACGATAAAAAATCGATAAAATCATTAGAAACATTCTTGGAGAAACAAAGTATTTCGGGTTCAATTATCATTGTTGATGAGGTCATCAACTATACTAACTATTTTAATTGACTTTAATAATGAGTTCAATAGTATACCTGGTACTCTAAATGAATTTATAATTTGTAACAACATCCCTTCTGAGCATTATCTACGGAATGCAATCCCCGAATAGCAGATGGTTAGCCCTGCGGACCAGAACGAAGTGAAAGCTATCAGGAATAGTTTACAAACTGTAGCAGCACTAGGTTGGATAGAATCACAACCAGAGATAAAAGCAATCACTCGAATTATTGTAGCTCCCTTGACCAACATATCAATAAATCACTCCGGCTGGAATTATCTTCCGCTGCTCTGAAAATCGCGAACAGAAGTACAATTTCTAAAAAAAGTAAAACTGTCACTGTCATAACCGCTAAAAATCTTTCATCCCACGTGCTTCCTACCTAACGATGATTCAGCCCACACGCATTTTCCACCACTTCAAAATCTGCTACTGTCATATCTGCAACTGTCATTTCAGCGAAACAGGCGTACCAACCTAACAGTTATCACTTTAATGAAACTTTAATAAAAAAACGCTAAAAAACGGCATTGCGTACCCTACAAAAATACGTATGTTTGCCCCGCAGGTTAGAAATACGTACCTTTGCCCCGCAGGTTAGAAACACGTAACCTAGGTTAGATTTGGTTGGGCAGGAAAAGTTTCATCAAAGTGATAACCGGTAAAATGGTACGACTGGTGGCTGATTCTGACGTAGGCTGAAACTGATTTTCGCCAGAATGTCACTGGCAGATATGACAGTGGCTGGTGTGACTAAGGAACGCTATGAATGTTTGCTGTTAAAAAATGGTACCGTAGGTAGGTAATCGGAACAACTTGGGGCTGATAAGGCAGTTGGCGGAGATGATAGTGGTTGATCTGACGTTAGCTATAAAAGAATTTAGCGTCAGGGATAGCGACCCAAGATTTCAGAATATGCATAGTAAAATTCCCTTGAGATGTTATCGATGGGTTCGATAGTGGGAGAGACCCATTGGCACTTCTATGGATCTCATCAAGCTTATTATTGTGTGCATCATGAAATTTTGTTTCCGAAACTATGGCATCACGGAGTTATTTTTATTGACACAAGTTGGATAAAATGGTCTTCTTGATAGAAAACTCCAAGTAAGTTGGAATGAACCAAATCATCATCTGTCATTGCGCTAAATACTAGAGTACCGTAATGGTCGATGCTACAGTGCACTCGACCGTAAAAAAAATCACTGATACAATAACTAATATGAATATCTTAACTGGAGTCTGGTCAGTATTTAGCGTAAACTTATTAGATGTGAACCAGTTCGTAAGCTGCCCATTCCTAACACAGGTCGAATTGAAAGGCCGACCAATAGTAAATGAAGCAAAAACAAATTTTCTCGGTGCAATTTTAGACAAAAGATCCTTTATCTTTTGTTGCAGAGAAGTAATCCAAATTGCGTGACATCCTCTACAAAATTAGAAATTGTTCAGAACTGCTGGAAAAAATCGTTTGCACTACCGCCTTATTTATCTCCTGCTGACTGTATAAACGTGCAGGTTTCTTGCTACATAACAAACCCAAGACCAATCTTTTCTAGTCAAAAGTGTGCCATTAAAACACCATCACGTGTTATATATAGCAGACGTGACCACACGTTGCCTCGCTTCTGTCAATGGAGTCAACTCCCACTGTCACATCATCCACTTTCCCGCTGCAATGCTTGTTTACAAAGCTTCAATCAATCAACTTTCATTGATAGCGACAACAATACGATTTGCCACATCACCGTGCCCCATCAACCCATCTGTTTTCAAACCTGCTAAACCTTGGAATTCGATTGCTACGTATACTATATAGGAGCCGTAGCGGTAGCTTTAAACGTTAATTTCAATGATACATGTTTGAATTTGTACGTTCAGAAATTCTTGAACTGTAATAATTCCCTTCAAGCAATTTACCACATGTACGATTTGTTATTCATCAGTTTAATATCCTCTGCAACGTGTTTTTTGCTGTTTCATATACCGACATTTCCTGTTATCACGCACATGTGAGAACCAGTTCAATTATCAGCCTCAATGTGATAGCTGTTTCATATACCGACATTTCCTGTTATCACGCACATGTGAGAACCAGTTCAATTATCAGCCTCATTGTGATAGCTGTTTCCATATACCGACATTTCCTGTTATCACGCACATGTGAGAACCAGTTCAATTATCAGCCTCATTGTGATAGCTGTTTCATATACCGACATTTCCTGTTATCACGCACATGTGAGAACCAGTTCAATTATCAGCCTCATTGTGATAGCTGTTTCATCTACCGACATTTCCTGTTATCACGCACATGTGAGAACCAGTTCAATTATCAGCCTCATTGTGATAGCTGTTTCATGTACCGACATTTCCTGTTATCACGCACATGTGAGAACCAGTTCAATTATCAGCCTCATTGTGATAGCTCAGAAATGTTTTTACGGCTCGCATATGTAACCTGTCATATAAACTATGAAAATAGTTTCATTCGTGCCCCAAACATTACGCCAGTAATTGTGAAATACAATCAAATTTTGGACATTTTCTACTCTCAGTGCCTTCATAGGAAAGCAGTGTTAACAATACACTGTCATGATTATTAATAGAAATCCAAAAGGTCAATGATAAGTTTTATTTCGTCTTTACATGTAGAACAATGGAGAATATAGAGTTTTCTCTCACAATATCCATTGACAGAAGGGATGCACAGGTGTTATTCATTCACTCCCTTACTTATCATTGATATTCGGCCTATTTATGGAACAAATTTATCTGCATATGAGGGGCCTTGGTCACCAGCCTCACTCAGGAGCAGATTCTAACCGTCATTGTCAGGCGGCCGTCAGTCGTAGCGTCTGAGGAGCTCCAGACTCTACGACTGAATGCCCTCAGCAAGTTTTTATTAAGTCAAGGACGTTTAAATTATTACTGAGCAAAATATGTGTATTGAAAGCAGGCATACATAATTGAATTCCTTCATATCGCTGTCTAACGTTTATATATATATATATATATATATATATATATATATATAACACTAACACTCGTACTCTGGTTTGTAGCTGCAGTAAATGTCGCTCAAACTCGGAACGCTTCAATAAAAAAATCAGTCCGTAACTTCATTGTTGTTCGAAATTGCAATTTTTGTTAATCCTTGTTAATTTTCTAACTTTGAAACTTAAATACTAACCGATAAATTAATAAATTTTAAACTTAGCATCTCGAGCTTTTCACCGATAACAAGAGTGTTGGGGTATGCGTCTGCATGAGACATAGCAGTGAGGCATAGCATCTGGCTATCGCAATCACACATTGAACAGATATTAACTTTTCATCAACCGAAAAGGGTCACAATCATATTTTTTGGTGGTGTGTAACTTAGTTAGATATGACATTGTATTGCATAATATTTATTTTCTTCCTTCGGCACCCTTGTTCGTTGTGACTTTGATTTATCTTCAACCTAAAAGTATAATTTTTACTCATGAATGAATAAAAAAAATACTAATTAACTTTTTTTGGACTACCATATCTTTTCCTCGGCACAATTGTTTTATTTGCTTTTGCTTTGTTTTCACCCCAAAAGTAAGCTTATAATACAAATTGTATTATAGTTAATCATGTACCTTTATACTGTTTTACTGTCGCGATAAAGATGTATACATATGTGATGTGTACGTATATGTGTTCTAAACGTATGCATATATGTGTGTTTATAATTGTATTAATGTGTGTGACAACCATCATGGCAATTTTAAATTCTGTTTCGCACATAATCGTGCAATTGGATACGCATATTGTTTACATTATTTGTAGAAAATCCATATTGCAAGATTGTTGTAACTATAGTTATGTGTATTTGCCATTGTACTCTCGGTCGTTTGTCGATGATCTGTTCAAAGGTCCAGTGATGTGTTGATAAGGTGTAAAAATCAATGACATAGCGCTTAGGAACCGACTCCTTTTCTTCAACAGTCACCGCCTTCAAAAAATATAAAATTGAGTAGATCGTCGAGTGGATGAAAACTAGTATAATGCTATTTTTCCTTTATAAATTCCCGTACGGCTTGCAAACGCTACAAGAAGCGAAAACATTTTCCACAATTCCAAATTCGACACTGGATTTCTGTTGGTTCTCAACGTTCAGCAGGCTGTCAGTGAGCGTATTTCAAATTTACTAGGTGGATTTGTGTAAAGATTTAATGTTTAAGAAGAGTACCTACCGTTTATGTAGGAATGCAGATCTTCATTTTGATTTTATATCCATGTGTCCTCCACAGACCCGCACAAATCTTTCGTTTCCCAGTGTTTTATGGGACCCAGTGTTTTATGGGACCCAGTGTTTTATGGGACCCAGTGTTTTATAAGACTCAGTGTTTTATATGACCCAGTGTTTTATGGGACCCAGTGTTTTATGGGACCCAGTGTTTTTTGGGACCCAGTGTTTTACGGGACCCATTGTTTTATGGGACCCAGTGTTTTATGGGACCCAGTGTTTTATGGGACCCAGTGTTTTATGAGACCCTGTGTTTTATGGGACCTACTGTTTTATGGGACACAGTGTTTTATGGGACCCAGTGTTTTATGTGATGTTTGGTGACGTGGCAAAGTTTGAAGTAATGCCTTGTTCTACAAATTACTCTTTAGACACTTTCATAATGCAAAGGACGGCGCGTTCTGAGATGAACAGCGCCATGACAGATGTTCTCGCTGCTGGAATTTTTAAAATACTTTCGTGGAGTTGACAAAGGATACCAATAAGAACTTTTTCATCAACTTGAATTGTTATTCATAGATATAATGCCTTTAGATAGTACAATATAAATCCATCTCTCTCTCTCTCTCTCTCTCTCTCT
>SDVV010034949.1:0-11115 GCA_016164225.1 Gammarus roeselii
ATATTATACACATATGAAATAAATAGATGGGTAACACAGAACCTTGTCTGCAATCCCACCTTCAGGCTGGTACAAACAGGGCCGTTCGCACACTAAGGCTGCAAATTGAGTTATATGACATGCCTACCACACTTATTTTATAAAAGAATATATAGTGATAAATGAACATAACATACAAAAATATCCCAAGCCCCCACCGCTACGAACCCACCAATCAAGCATCGAATGAGTCATATATACCACAACTAGATAAGAATACCAACATATATGTCCACAGAAAAAAATATGTAGAAGCAATAAACCAGTCATAAATATATAACGACACATACACTCACAACGTAGCAAACGTGCCGCGGGAAAAAAATTATAAGACAAGGAATAGGCAAGAGCAAACTCACATAATTTCCCAGGAGCGCATCCAACTTTCTATCTAGGGGGGTTTTTCTACCGCACCAATCCCCCCCTCCAGAAAACTTGCTATAACACTATTCATACCAGAATCGGATAAAAATATATAACGAGCAACAGTTAGTGACTAATTATACTCCACTACAACCATCTAAAGAAGAAAAAACTTATATATAAATGCAATATATATCAAAATACAGTACAAATCAAAATGTTCATAACATAAACCTTGCCAATGCATTTCCGAACGCTGTCCGTCCATCCGTCCGTTCATCTGTCCGTCCGTCCGTCCGTCAGGTGACTCGGGCGCCAATCCAGTTCCGGTACCCCCCGCCCCCGCCCCCCGTTTCTGCGCGGGGGGCGGAGGGTACCAGTGAGTCAAGGTTGCATGCACCGCGCCCTACCCCACCCACCAAAAGTAACTCTATTTATCCCTATCTAATTCCTTCACATCCGCGTTTCGCTTCACTTTATACTACTCTTGCGAAGATTCCTGTAACAATCAATTGGTGATGCTTCTCGCTTGATGACTGTCATGCCAAGATTCCTGTAACAAGCAATTAGTGATGTATCTCGGGTGATGACTGTCTTGCCAGGAACAATTCCAGGAAAAAAAAATCGAGCCTTGAGTGGGTATTGTGTGGGTTGCAGCTTTGATTCTTGAATAGGTGATGTTCACTGGTGACTTTTCTCCTTGAATTAGGGTCCTTTGTTCCTGAACTGTCCCCTGAACTCAACCTCCTTATCTGAACTGCAAAGTAGTCAACGCGCTTATAGAAGAATTAGCAAACGCACCTTCGTGATGAAAAAAGTTTGAGTCTACGAACTAACCTCCGTGTGAAAGGAAGCTGGAGTCTGCGGACGAACCTTCGTGTGAAAGGAAGCTGGAATCTACGGTGGGTTACCAACGAGGATGTCTGCAACAGAAGCCATGCTTTGTGTGGAGATGCGTAATATGGTACAGGTATATCTTTCTACGTATTGTTTGTCGTTCGTGTAGCGTACCCTCTGACTTCATGGTCTCGTTGCCAACTGCCAATTGTATGTTCATAAGATCTACCACTCCACACGCCAAGTGAAGCAGGAGTGACTGGAACGGTTTCTCGTTTTATACTCGATAACAACGTCATGCATGCGTAATAGTGCCATATCTGGTAAAACAAACTACAGATTTCCTTGATATTCTGTTGTGAGCAATTACATTATCTTGGTTTGCACACTTTATATCTCATACAGAATCCAACAATGATATAATCAAGAGGTTTGATTTGATTTGTGCCTCATTTCCACCGGAGCCTCAACGTGAGTCATAATAGGCTCCCCCGTAGGACGCGTTGGGATGTTATATGGGAGTTGATGATAGTGAGCAATTCTCGGTAATATATACTGATAAATCGTGCAGTTTTTTCTTTGATTAGAGCCTCATTTCCACCGGACACTCAACATGAGTAGTAGTAGGCTCGTAGGCTCCCCCGTAGGGCGCGACCGTCACTGATTCAGGGAAGTTCAGCTAGGGCACTAAATACTGAGACTATGTCGTATATGGAGAGATGGCTAATTCGAGTGCGTACAACTCTGCAGAGAACACAGAGGCTTTTTGTGGGAGGGTAGCAGAGCGAGAGGTTTTCCCGCACACAGCGACAGCTCCCACTCCGACTGCGGGTCGAGGAGCATGAGGTGCCAAAAGTGGTCGGCTGCCCCTCTGTCTGGGGGACTCAGCCTTGTGCCCGTACCTGTAACAATATAATAAGGATTTGATTTGAGTATCGCTTTCACCGGAGCCCCAACGTGAGTCATAATAGGCTCACCCGTCACTGATTCGGGTAAGTTTGCACGGCCTTGAGAGCGAAAAGATTAGTCTTGTCAAGGTGAAATCAAGTACCTAATTCAATTGTGGCACATTCACGTGCTATCGCGTACAAGAAAGTAAAGAGTTAACGCGTATCTACGAAACGTTTTAGCTGCATCTGTTTTCGACAGGAGTCCCGACGCGAAGTTAATGCAGACTCCCTCTCCCGTAAGGAAATTAAAGAGTGACAGAGTAGGTGCAGCGTAGATTACGAGTACGTTCAACGCAGATTCCGAGTAGGTTCAACACAGATTCCGAGTAGGTTCAACGCAGATTCCGATTAGGTTCAACGTAGATTCAGATTAGGTTCAAATATAGCACATATTGTGAAAACTGTTTTGCAACACGAAGTAGCAACAAATCGGCCGCCGACAGGAGATGTGCTGTCACAAATTCATTTTTATTTCTCGCTTCGCTAATTCAAATACAGCATTTAAAAAAATAGGTTTGATGTGTTTGACCTAGTAATGAAAACTCATTGCTAGACGATGGAAATAAATGATTTAATAATAATAATAAAAGATTCAAAGTAGGTTCAACATAGATTCAGAGTAGGTTCAACGTAGATTTCGGGTAGGTTTACAGTAGTTAGGTTTAAAGTAGATACTGAGATACTGAGTAGGTTTAACGTAGATACTGAGTAGTTTTAATGTAGATACAGAGTATGTTTAACATAGACACAGAGTAGGTTTAACGTAGATTCGGAGTAGGTTCAACGTAGAGTAGTAGCAGTAGTTGCCTCCGCGCTCCACCGGGGCCCCCAACGCGAAGTCGTCGCACGCTCACCCAGCGCCCCTGATGGCGTCTAACGATTCATAATTATATAACTAATAGAAAATTGATCACCATGAAAAAATGGCACAATTAAATATTGAAACCCATAGAGAAAGAAATAATAAAATACCAAAATAAAGTGTTAATGATCTGTACAATGAATAATCATCCATCCACCCCAAAATAATCAAGAGGATAAGCAGACTAAAACTGTCGCTGAACCAGCATCGTGACTACCCCCAAGTTGTGAGGTCATCAAGTAGAAAGCGCTGCTAACGAGGTACAGCACCTGCACAATAATAAAGATAATAATCTCTCACGGTGAAAGTTTCTCTCAACACACGTGACTGATAATGGAATTGATAAACAAAAACAATTATAGACTGTTGTTATACATATGCACTCAATAAATAACGGTTAATGATTGCACAATATTTTCATATTTATAACAGCAATCGTAACAGTTAGAGTTAGTTGTTTGCTGTATATCGGATGACTATGAGCCAGTGTTACAAAAGGACATTTGAAAATGTATATGCGATTAAAACGTATGAACATAAACACTGATGGCAGGAGCAGACCTGTCATCGGTGATCGAGGGTCAAATTCACTCTCACAATTTGAAGAACCCTAAGAAACTGACGGTCGCCCATCATATCCTCGTTGTCTTTGTCCAATTAACAAGTTCTAGCGTAAACTACATGCAAATTGTATTGTCTCCATTCCCCTTGAAATTATCAAAATTTTATTAATTGTTAACAGTCAGCAGAATATACTGGCTTGAACTGCCGTGCCTAGTGGAGGACGGTCAAAGCACGCTTGACTCAACACTTTCCTTCAGCACCGCCTAATTTACAAGCACAGGCCAGTGTCTGTGCCTTTGCATTGACTCCAAGTGAGATGTGTTTAGCAAGCCCAAGCATTATTGCTATTTGTCTTGTTGGCCAAGCGACACTTCACAATCCACTGCGCAGCCTCTTCATAATCCAGTGCGCGGCCTCTTCACAATCCACTGCGCGACCTCTTCACGATCCACTGCGCGGCTCCTTTGTTACAGCAAAGGAACCGCGCAGGGAATCGCGAAAAGGCTCCACAGAGGATCATTTATTCCAGGCTCTAGAATACAAACTTCTAAGGAGGCTCTGGAATACAAAATTCTAATGAGACTGATGTACATACAAACTTCTAAGGAGGCTCCGGAATACAAAATTCTAATGAGGCCCTGGTATATATACAAGCCTCTAAGGAGGCTCTAAAATGCTAAATTCTAAGGAGGCTTTGGCATATATACAACCTTTTAAGGAGGCTCTGGAATACAACCTTCTATTGAGGCTCTGGTATATATATAGAAACTTCTAAGGAGGCTCTCCAATGCTAATCTCTATGGAGGCTCTGGTATATATAAACAAACTTCTAAGGAGGCTCTAGAATACAAACTTCTTAGGAGGCTCTGGTATATATACAAACTTCCAAGGAGACTCTAGAATACAAACTTCTAAGGAGGCTCTGGAATACAAACTTCTAAGGAGGCTCTGGGATACAAACTTCAAAGAAAGCTCACATGCGGTTAGCCTGGCATGTAACAGCGCCATAAAACGTAAAACCTCAGCAATAAACAAACGTGCTTTCTACCCTAGATAACCTCAGACAATACCTGTTCTTTAAAGTCAACATAACGGAGGCGTTCGGTATGATTATCCTCATAACTATATTATTCCTGTTCTCTAACGTCAACACAAAAGAGGCGTTCGGTATGGTTATCCTCATGACTATATTATTCCTGTTCTCTAACGTCAACACTAAAGAGGCGTTCGGTATGGTTATCCTCATGACTATATTATTCCTGTTCTCTAACGTCAACACAAAAGAGGCGTTCGGTATGGTTATCCTCATGACTATATTATTCCTGTTCTCTAACGTCAACACAAAGGAGGTGTTTGGTATGGTTATCCTCATAACTATATTATTCTTGCTCTCTAAAGTCAACACAAAAGAGGCGTTCAGTACGGTTATCCTCATAACTATATCATTCCTGTTCTCTAACGTCAACACAAAGGAGGCGTTCAGTACGGTTATCCTCATGACTACATCATTGATGTACTCTAAAGTCAACACAAAGGAGGCGTTCAGTACGGTTATCCTCATAACCACATCATTCTTGTTCTTGAAAGTCAACACAAAGTAGGCGTTGGGTATGGTTATCCTCATAACTATATTGTTCTTGCTCTCTAAAGTCAACACAAAAGAGGCGTTCAGTACGGTTACCCTCACAACAACATCATTCCTGTTCTCTAACGTCAACACAAAGGAGGCGTTCAATACGGTTATCCTCATGACTACATCATTCTTGCTCTCTAAAGTCAACACACAGAAGGCGTTCAGTATGGTTATCCTCATAACTACATCTTTCTTGTTCTCTAAAGTCAACGCACAGAAGGCGTTCAGTACGGTTATCCTCATAACTACATCATTCTTGTTCTCTAAAGTCAACACAAAGGAAGCGTTTGGTATGGTTATCCTCATACCTACATCATTCTTGTTCTCTCAAGTCAACACAAAGGAGGCGTTTAGTACGGTTATCCTCAAAACTACATCTTTCTTGTTCTCTAAATTCAACACAAAAGAGGTGTTCAGTACGGTTATCCTCATGACTGCATCATTCTTGTTCTCTAAAGTCAACATAGAGGAGTCGTTCAGTACGGTTATCGTCATGACTTCATCTTCCTTGCCCGAATGCATGCATGTGGACCCTTGCTGAGACAAGTTCGATGTTTTCTGACAACTCGTTAACTGCTTTCTTTGATTTCAGTTCCCTTCCAGAAAATGACTGTCCTATTGACTCAATCATTTAGTTTAAATGAGACGCAAATGATGAATATATACATTTTAAACACGTTTGAAACGTAACCGATTGAGCGCGGTAGAAACACTTCAATTATTTATTTATTTCACTCTGATTTTTTGGAGGAGCAGAGGGTAATCTCCTACACGAATCACTATTATTTTTTTACGTGATTATTTTATTTATTTCATAGGGATGCGTTGATACCAGTATCGCTACAACCGGTAATTTTTTCGCCTTTCCGCTATCGGTACCGCCGGTAATTGGAAAATACCTCCTGCCCGCTTTTGAATCGGAGTTAGTTATTTGAACTAGGCAGATATTTATACCTCCCCTCATCATTTACTTCCTATTAATCATCCAAGTAATCAATTGTGAGTGCGTCGTATTGACAGATGTTATTCATCGCTACTCTTTTTGAATAATGCAGGTTGAAAATTTGTTAGTTCAAAATTTAGATCAGTGTCATTTAAATTTTAGCTGTATTTGGAACCAAGGAATGTGGATTAAAAACAATCACATCCATTCATTTCTGTATGTATTTAGGAGTCAAGTATAGAGTATCTTACATGCTTTAATTTTTACATAAATGATACAAGATTCACTCTGGCGATGCTAAGGAGGCTCAGGAATACAAACTTCTAACGAGGCCTAGGAATACAAACTTCTAAGGAGGCCCAGGAATACAAATTTATAAGGAGGCCCAGTAAATACAAGCCTTTTTAAGTGAGTTGTTCATCATGGATGTAGACAACAACGCGGTCGATGGTGAGTAGGAGTGATTCGTCTCAATAGTGGATAGGAGTGATACGTCTCAATGGACATGACTGAAATCTATGACCACTATCTTCATTGGTGTATACTGAAGAACTGCTCATGAGGAGGATGAGTGCGTGTTACCAATCAGTTCAGTCATGACGTCAACAATCGTTGCAGGAACCGTGAGGAAACAATCAGTTCAGTCATGACGTCAACAATCGTTGCAGGAACCATGAGGAAACAATCAGTTCAGTTATGACGTCAACAATCGTAGCAGGAACTATGAGGGAACAATCAGTTTAGTCACGACGTCAACAATCGTTGCAGGAACCATGAGGAAACAATCAGTTAAGTCATGACGTCAACAATCGTTGCAGGAACCATGAGGAAACAATCAGTTTACTCATGACGTCAACAATCGTTGCAGGAACCATGAGGAAACAATCAGTTCAGTCATGACGTCAACAATCGTTGCAGGAACTATGAGGGAACAATCAGTTCATTCATGACGTCAACAATCGTTGCAGGAACCACGAGGAAACAATCAGTTCAGTCATGACGTCAACAATCGTTGCAGGAACCATGAGGGAACAATCAGTTCAGTCATGACGTCAACAATCGTAGCAGGAACTATGAGGGAACAATCAGTTCAGTCATGACGTCAACAATCGTTGCAGGAACCATGAGGAAACAATCAGTTCAGTCTTGACGTCAACAATCGTCGCAGGAACCATGAGTAAACAATCAGTTCAGTCTTGACGTCAACAATCGTTACAGAAACCATGAGGAAACAATCAGTTCAGTCTTGACGTCAACAATCGTCGCAGGAACCATGAGTAAA
This sequence comes from Gammarus roeselii, assembly GCA_016164225.1. Classification (NCBI taxonomy): domain Eukaryota; kingdom Metazoa; phylum Arthropoda; class Malacostraca; order Amphipoda; family Gammaridae; genus Gammarus; species Gammarus roeselii. The sequence continues at coordinate 7,474 of SDVV010034949.1, forward strand.
CAATCAGTTCAGTCTTGACGTCAACAATCGTTGCAGGAAGAATGAGGAAGTCCGAATTGCCAAGCGCGAGTTTGGCCAAATCCTATGCATACTATTTTGGAAGTTTGTGTTCACGTAGATTCTCGACAGTCATCCAACTTTTCGTGTTCTCTTGGGTCCTTCTCAATCCACAAGGTTCCGTTCGGTTTTATCCACATCCCGGCAGCCGCGGGTTAGCAAGCGAGCAGGCCTGAGAAACACTGATCGTCACGCGCGTGTTAGAGAACCAACTTGTGACCGTCTTGGTGGAGAATGAAGTAGTCCACACTGTCAGGAAACCCCTGGCGCTGGTAGGGTCGCTATTGTCGGTGCTCATGGCCTTGTCATCTGACGAAGAAGACTCTAAGAACCTGTTGACGGGACCATCGTCTTGTACGTTGATGGGGTGCCTGAGGAAGCGACGGCGACGACCCCTGCACATCGGAGTCGCAAGCCTCACTGAAAAGTTCATAGGATGAGGATTTCTTAGGATTAACATTTTATTAGATGTAATGATAGATTTTCAATGTTCCAACCATATACAAATATTCGCATCACGTCTTCATCAGAGTGAGCTGATCTGAAGATAACATTTACTTGGTAAGTTAATGTTTGAGGCCATTTTGCTGATTGTCTTACATACCATTAAAAACAGAGAAGACAGCAGGCTATTTGGCTCGAACAGGTTGCCTTGAGATTGAGAAGATATGACAATATCTCATTCAATTGAGATTGAATCCATGTTTTCTACTCGTATAATATATACTACGTAGTTTATATCATTACCAAACATGTTGTGCCTCAATATATTAATATCAGGTATATTATATTATTTTGATTTATTTCCCCTGCCTGGTTTTGAGATAAAGTTAATTAAAAGGTATGTGTTGTCAACTTCTTCGATGAATTAATTAGAACAACTTAAAATATACCAAAGTAACTTGTCCGATTTATTTGACTTCTGATACACTCATTCAAATCTGCAATTGTCACAACGGATATCATTAATTAAATTCCGGAGGAACTCATTTCTATTGCAAATTCAGTACCAGAACCAAAAATACAACATTGACAATGGGTTTTATTATTTTGTTGCCTAACCATTGATGGCAATTGCGGCTAACAGTTAACAAGAGAAGCCTTCAACAGTAACATCAATTATTGCCTCTCAATCCTTTGAGCATCAATTTAATCAATTTATGGAGATCTCGTTTAGAAACTTTCAATTAAAGTTTCCTCCACCGATTTCTGATCGAATTAAAGTCCGGGATTAGTGAACCACTCCAAAACATTAATCCTTTTTATGTGAAGGAAGTACTGAGTTTCTCCAGCATAATTTTTCATGTCATTGACCTGCCGGCAGGTTCATCCTCGTGCCCAATTGTGAGTGCAAGTGGAAGGGAAGAAGAGTGTACAAAATATGTGTCCTATGCTTCATAAGACCGACTAGTTTAATTTCAAAATTATCTATTACCGAGATTACCTTTTAACGAGATAGGTAATTTTGAAATTCATTATTTCAGCGCGTAAAAATAACGTATTATTTCATCTCTGATAAATCGAGTGTTATTGCATCTTTAAAAATAGAGTAGTATTATGACTCCTATAAACAGCATAAAATGTCAGCTAGTGTTAATAGCGTATTTTTTCACATAATCTCTAATTAATATCATATTATTTCAAATGATCTCTTATCAATAGCGTATTTCTTCTTCTTATATCACTAGCTTTTCATTCCAGCTCCTATAAATAGCGTATGAGATCATCTCTTATCAGTACCGTAATTCTAGTCCATCTATTTATGAATGCACTAGTTACTGTGTGTTCCTGTATGGGACATATTTTTTAAATCTTTTCAGCTAATCTATGCAGCTAAGCTCATGCGTTCGACAAGATCTCTACTTCAATTTTAACTCACGTAATGCGCAGGTGTAGGGCGTAGTCGAAGAGAAGACCGATATCATGAACTTGGTTGTGGTACTACTCTGGGCCCAGAAAAACAACTTTTCTGAAATTAAGATAATGGTTGCGGTTCACTATACATGATTATTCTGTAAACATCATAAAGTGTGTGGTGCTATGATACTATCTATAGCATACAAATTAAAAGACTTTGTGAACAAAATGGACGTAAACTCATGCCTCAAATTATATGTACAAGCCATCATTTATCAGGCCTATTTGGAAATGCTACGCCTAAGAAACTTAGTTCCAAATTGTGCATCGAATGGAGAGCAGATTACAGTCCCTGCAAAATAGGAGACCTCGCCTGACAATCAGGAGGATTATACAGAAACAATCATTTGAGTGGATTTATTCAAGATTTGACTTCATAAATGATGTAGTTAAATACTAAGTCATGTTCCCTTGATGACCATTTTGAAATACGCTAGACGGTGGTTGTATCTTCAAGCAACACATCTTCCAGATCACATCCTTCAAATTGTCATGAGACGACGGATTTGTTAGAAGAATTCTATTTTTCGTAACGTGCCTGCAATTTTCGATGAGATTCAAGTCTAGATTATTCACAGGCCCCTGCATCACATTAGTATCATTGTCTGTGAGACATTCTGCTACCTCAGCTGGATTGGTGGATTGGAAGAAAATGTATCAAATGGTACTTCAGAACTTCGAGGAAGCAGTTGGCAGAACTACCCTTGCCAGAAAAACCACTTCGCCGTGGGGATGGTGTACCGAGGGTCATATTGGATTGCCGTGGAGGAACGCCTGACTTTCCCAGACATGTTACGAAACGATTGGAAGGGGCTTTTGTCAGACCAAGTGACCTTAGAGCCGTGCTCTGATGTTCAATTTTTGTCTGTCTTAGCGAACTTCAACCTACCTCTGCGCATGCGATCATTTAACAAAGGCTTACGAGCGGCAGTTGTGCTCGGTAGTTTAAGGTCCTTTTGAGGACGATTCTGAACACTGCGGACAGACCACGTGTTCCAGCACTTCCATGTGATTTACTTTGAGCTGGGAGGTGAACAACCGAGGATTATTGATTACTTCGTCGCGGCTCAATAGCTTCTCCGTAGCTTTTGTAGTCATCCGAGGGCACCCAGGAAGACTTTTGTGTATGGGAACAACATTGGGCGTAGGACTATTGGCTGCCCTCGGCTGGGTCATTATTGTTGCCTTTCCGCGCTCCGAACAATGACAAATTTCCTTAATTGACCATTCTCCTCCCACCAGGCTATTCTTCGTGCCTTCTTCATTGGTATGTTTTGCACAAGCCATATTTACGACGTTTAAAAAATAACTACGGCACAAGTGCAACACTAAAGAAATTTGGCTCTGTGTGTCTGGTGTAGTCGCAACGAAACTTTCAGCCCTGGCTCTGGAAGCACACTAATTTGCAGTAGCGCATGTTCAGTTCTCACCAACACCCGAACATATGCCAATACCGCCGTACAACTAATTTGGCTGAGTGTGCTCAGTTCTCACCAACACCCGAACATATGTCAATACCGCCAGACAACTAATCTGGCTGCGTGTGCTCAGTTCTCACCAACACCCGAACATATGTCAATACCGCCAGACAACTAATCTGGCTGCGTGTGCTCAGTTCTCACCAACACCCGAACATATGTCAATACCGCCAGACAACTAATTTGGCTG
>SDVV010034950.1:0-11115 GCA_016164225.1 Gammarus roeselii
CCTCTGTACGTGTGTCTGTGTGCTCCATGACCAGGCCCTCGTCAGTTGTTCTCTGTACGTGTGTCTGTGAGCTCCATGACTAGGCCCTCGTCAGTTGTTTTCTGTACGTGTGTCTGTGTGCTCCATGACTAGGCCCTCGTCAGTTGTTCTCTGTACGTGTGTCTGTGGGCTCCATGACTAGGCCCTCGTCAGTTGTCCTCTGTACGTGTGTCTGTGTGCTCCATGACTAGGCCCTCGTCAGTTGTTTTCTGTACGCGTGTCTGTGTGCTTCCTAATTGGTCCTTCGTTTACCCACAAACACACAATATTTGCTCTACAGGAAGCCGCTCGTGAAGGTTTTTGATGATTTTTTTCTAGCGGTCTTTATTTTTTCTAAGGGGGGGGGGGAGAACTTAATACGCGGGGATGCCGCATTAGGGTATTAAACACCTCATTTCATGAAGGGAATCAGGGCCATGCGGGTGCTTGTATTGGGTTCAGGTCAGGCTACGGCGGGGGCTGAGAAGGATGGGGCGAGAAGGATGAGGGTCGAGAAGGATGAGGGCCCAGAAGGATGATCAGGAAGGAGAACCACTGTATATGGGAAGAGAACTGGTAAGCGGTCAGATAATTGAGGACGATAATGGCAAACGAGGACAATATTACTTATATGGAAAAGATAGAAACTTTTGAGGAAAAACTAAGAAGAAATATTTTTTTTTTAGGCCATATTTTCACGACAGCGTCACATATTCTAGGAACTTATTACGTCCTCTCCAAGCTCTCTTAATTTGGTATTCCATTGAATAGGTCGCAATGAACAAAATATTCATACCACGAGGGATCAGGTCAATCATTCCACACACTGTTTCACACAAATTGTTTACACCTCGAAAAAACAGAGCAAGTTGTTTTGCACCTTAGAGGAAATTTTTGAGACGGGTATGACATATATTGTATCAAATGCAAACATTCAAGTCACTCTTCCAATGTGAGTGTGGATCTGTGCCAAAAATTTTAGTCATGCTGATTGTTGGAATTATATATTCTTTATTTAATATTTACTTTCTGATAGTTTGATGCAAATTTAGATTCGATGCCCACGTGACCACATCTGGTTCGACCGCACCTCCTCCGTTTATGGAGGAATTATTTTCTTCCGGGGTATTTACAATAATTTTTTAAATGCAAAAACATCTTTTGAGCTTGACAATCGCCTCGGCAGAACAGGCTCCTATTGAGCCGCCTACACTCGAATCTATTAAACAGCCTACACTCGAATCTATTGAGCAGCCTACACTCGAATCTATAAAGCCGCCTACACTCGAATCTATTAAACCGCCTACACTCGAAATTGTCGACAATTATCCAACGAATTATCCAGTGTGGGTCACGCGTAGGCTCAAAGCAATGATCAATTTGTCAGCTGATGATGCAGAAAACAGCCAAGTTAGAGGCAAGAATCATCAATGACACACGGAGTTGAGTCCGTGGCATGTAGTCATATTGGGTTGAGCCCCTAACATGAACTTACATGTTTCATTTATAGATATTTTATTGTTTATCTTCTGTTAGGAAAGCGGACGTAAACACGCACTCAAAGTTATTCTATAACGGGAGCAGGAAACCTAGACCTGGTATTAACTAACGCACTTTCTGTTCGAACTTTAAAATCATGATGCGGACAAAAAGATATAGCAAGCTCATCATCATGAGAAGAGGTACAACAACCTCATCGTTATTAGAAGAGGTACAGCAACCTCATCATCAAGAGGTACAGCAACTTCATCATCGTTAGAAGAGGTACTGCAACCCAATCTTCAAGAGGTACAGAAACCTCATCATCATTAGAAGAGGTACCGCAACCCCATCATAATTACATAAACGTGGACACACTTCACGAACCATTGATCAGCTGTACACATGAACTAAAATTTACAGCACGGGCCGAATTCTCTCAACCATGACAATTCATCTGCTAAGGTGTCGGTCCGTGGCAGTGGCCGCAAGCTGTGCTGCCTGCCATCAACACTACAGACTCTGTTTGCAGAGCGCCTCTCTGTTCATCCAACAGGTCGTGGATCCGTGGCAGTGGTCGTGTTCTATGCTGCTGTGATGCCATCAACACTAGAATCTGTAGCAGAGCGCCTCTTTGTTCATCCAACAGGTCGTGGATCCGTGGCAGTGGTCGTGTTTTTTGCTGCTGTGATGCCATCAACACTAGCATCTGTTGCAGAGCGCCTCTCTGTTCATCCAACAGGTCGTGGATCCGTAGCAGTGACCGTGTTCTTTGCTGATGTGACGCCATCAACACTACAGACTCTGTTTGCAGAGCGCCTCTCTGTTCATCCAACAGGTCGTGGATCCGTGACAGTGGCCGTGTTCTTTGCTTCTGTGATGCCATCAACACTAGAGACTCTGTTTGCAGAGCGCCTCTCTGTTCATCAAACAGATCGTGGATCCGTGGCATTTGCCGCAAGCCGTGCTGTCTGCCATCAACACAACATACTCTATTTGCAGAGCGCCTCTCTGTTCATCCAACAGGTCGTGGATCCGTGGCAGTGGTCGTGTTCTTTGCTGCTGTGATGCCATCAACACTAGAATCTGTTGCAAAGCGCCTCTCTGTTCATCCAACAGGTCGTGGATCCGTGGCAATGGTCGTGTTCCTTGCTGCTGTGATGCCATCAACACCAAAGTCTCTGTTTGATTGCTCATTACTTTGTTATTGGTAATGGGAGAGTCGTCGACGACACTCGATTGCACCTGTTTGAATATTGAACAATTAATATGTAACGTGATATGTTGATGTGCAAATGAACATTAAATTTGCATTTAATAGAGAAATTAACTCGTGTAATCCGCTCGTCAATGATATCGAGAATATCCTGCCTCTTTTCTACTCGTATCCCCGAAGAAAGTTACTGCTGCTCGCCAACTGCCTTCAATGCATGGCATCGTGTTTCAGCCGCAAGCAGCAGCAGACATGGTTAGTTTTCACCGTAACATCTGTTATAAAAAGGGTACTTTGAATCACTTTCACTTCAGGGTATCTATATTTGTGCAACATCCCATTTGGGAGCCCATTTGAGGAAGATTGTGCGCAATCGTAGGGTATTTCTATAAATAATAACATATCTTGGAGGACAACAGGTTAACAATTTTCCCAGTTATCCAAGCGCTGCTATTTAGTTGGATCCAGTTGCGTGTGAGAAGGTCGAATCTTGGTTCATCAGAGCAGTGCCAAATTGAGTTAGACGAAACGACTCCAGTAATGGCATCGGCAGTGGCAGCGGCGGTGCCCCGTTTGGCCTTCACCGCAGGTTGCCTTGAAAGCTGATTGATTCGGATGGAAAATAATTTAATTCATTTACTGTGGGGGACGCCGGGGAAACAAACAATGGATACCATAGATCGACGTAATGTATGATTTAGGACTAATTCGTGTGGAGCAGCGTCCAGTAGATCGACGTGAGGTAGGATGTAGTACGATGTCATGCAGAACAGCGGTGGAAGCAGAAAACCCTACTGGTATTAATCGTTTACATCCTCGTCCGTGAACATAGTATTGAATACTTTAACACATTTCCAAGCTCTTTATGGGGTTCCGAGAGGCCGGGCTCTAACTCAGACACCTTCCCTTCTAGAGGTGGGCTTTGCCTACAAATAACCGAAATCAGGTGAGTGGCGGAGGAAAAAGAAGTTGGGTGGGGGCTTTTGGGTAGACGGTGGAAGCGGAAAACCTGAGGCGGTGGGTGCCTTTAAGTCAAAGCAAAGGTGGTGCGGGGCTATTAAGCTGGAGAGGAGTTACTCGGGACACAATTTTGAGTAGCAAATACACTTTCTTCTAGCGCTGGGCTATGATGGTATCGTAGCAATGCTGATGCGGGGTCCAAGGAAATCCGTCCGACATTTTGACCTAATGCCCGGAGGTGTGCGCTAACTCTGAACGTTTATCAACTGGGGGGGGGGGTTATGTTCCTTCAAAGAACCAGTATCAAAGCCCTGCCACTGATCTAGTCAGCTGACACCTGTTGAAACGAGATCAATATACACGGATACGATACATATGGACACATAAATACGGATGCCGATAAGTACGGACGACGATAAATTACAGATGACAATAATCCCGTAGAAAGGTTACGACAAATTCGTTCAGAATACATCGCTTAAGCCACTTACAGACAACAAATATCTATTATCTGTTATCTGCTATCTGTTATCTTCTGTCTGTTGTCTGTTATCTGTTATCTTTATAAAGTCAACATGTAATGATGCAATATACTAAGATCGCTTCTCACGATATAATGCTGGGTTTCTCTCTAAATTTATGAGTGATTTCACTATGCAGACTCGGTGAGTATTACCATGGTACCAGTAATACCAGGAACAGTTTGCAATATCCATTATTTGTCGTTCGAGATTTTCAGAGTCGGCTTCTCGCAGAATGAAAATAAAACTCCTCCAAAATTTAATTAAAACTAGCAATGTTTTTTATTTTATTTCTTTATTTTGTCGTTTAAATTGGTCTAAGGACTTCCATAGATCGCATCCTGTACAAACGAGAGTGTTCCGATGCCAGACAGAGAAGAGGCTGCATTCATTTCATGGATCGTTGCTTTATTGGAATAAAACAAGCCTTCCATACCCGAATAATGCAGCTCTGTAAAGAATGATCATGTACCATAACCATCAATCATCGCTGTTCATTGACATGGCCCATAAAACTTTCTTATCAAGATTCAATTGCAAACATTTGTACCGTTTATGTTTTACTGAACAACGTCAATAAGCAATGGGCTTACGTGAGTCATCGCATAATTTTTATAGCCAGGTAATATGAAAATTTCCCTATCAACAGTCGACACAAATATTCTAAATTGTTATTAATTTATCAAATCGATAGTACGTTTTCTCTCCTTCAACGTGCTAAAATTATTCAGTTGCAAAGTGTTTCAAAATGATACAATTATGTATTGTGTTGAACAGTTTCAAAATGTTGCAGCAATTCACAGTGTTAAAGTGTTACAGTACATACATGGGGAGTAGGTGGAGAAGCCGCGCTTGCATTCAAGTCAAAATGATTTTTCTGTTTTTTTTCCGCCGAATGAATCCAAAGAGCATGGGTAATTTCATGCTCACAATGGCAAAGAAATAAATAGAATATATTTGTAACGTCAAAGTTAGCAAGCCTACATAGAATCACAAACGATGAAGCATTTCTAAGTACATTATGTTCATGCAACGTGCCCGGTCTCTGTGGGCGTGTTCTGAATAAACGAGCATCCAACGTGCCCTGTCTCTGTGGGCATGTTCTGAATAAATGAGCATTCAACGCATCCTGTCTCTGTTGGCCTGTTCTGAATAAACGAACATTCAACGTGCCCTGTCTCTGTGGGCGTGTTCCGTATAAACGAGCATTCAACGTGTCTTGCCTCTGTTGGCTTGTTCTGAATAAACGAGCATTCAACGTGTCCTGCCTCTGTTAGCGTGTTCTGAATAAACGAGCATTCAACGTGCACTGTCTCTGTGGGCGTGTTCTGAATAAAGGAGCATTTTTGTTACATAGGATTCGGGTGTGACAGTTACCTTCTTGGAAAAAAATTAACTCCCTGAAATACTACAAAAATGTTAATATCTTTACCCCCTTTGGAACATTTGACCACTCGGAAACACTTTAACGCTGTTTAAATATTTACCCCCTTTGAAACAAGTTAATACTGTGAATTGTTCCAACTCTTCGAAATATTTTAGCCTGTACGCATGTTTAACATTTAGAAGCCCTTTGACACTGAATAACTTTAACACGTTGAAACATTTTAACACTTTGAAATATTTATTCCTCTAATCTGTTTGCAAATATTGCATTTCAAATAAATATCACCTTGTATTATAAACCTGACTTCATGTTTAGTAAATAAATCTTATAAAAGAAAGAGCCTTAAACGTTTTATGAAAAGGTTTGTTGCTCCAAACGTCAAAGTAACAACTGGAGAGCCTGTCGCCGGGTGCAACGCCACAATATTATGAATCAAAATGCATTCATTGATTCAAATATGGAGTGGATTCTCGAGTATTGATATGGTTCATGTTCATTGTGAGAATCGAATGATGTGAGATTGGGGAAGAGGGTGACGAAGGTGGAGGTGAGTGATTGGGGAAGAGGGTGACGAAGGTGGAGGTGAGTGATTGGGGAAGAGGATGACGAAGGTGGAGGTGAGTGATTGGGGAAGAGGGTGACGAAGGTGTAGGTGAGAGATTGGGGAAGAGGGTGATGAAGGTGGAGGTGAGTGATTGGGGAAGAGGGTGACGAAGGTGGAGGAGAGTGATTGGGGAAGAGGGTGACGAAGGTGGAGGTGAGTGATTGGGGAAGAGGTTGACGAAGGTGGAGGTGAGTGATTGGGGAAGAGGGTGACGAAGGTGGAGGATATTGATTGGGGCAGAGGGTGACGAAGGTGGGGGTAAGTGGACGTAAGACTTGAGGTAGACGGAAGTTGAGTGGATGAATGACGTGAAGCAGGCGTTATTAAGGTGAGACATTAGTAAGGAGGTAGCTAGAGAGCGTGATATGGATAGACGTAAGTGGAGAATGGTTGGGAATTTATGAGTTATGACGCTAATCTGATGTGCTTTCCGGTCCTTGCCGTCACGATGAAGAACGGGATGGTCATTGGCGGCGATGACGACACGATCACTCTGACGCGGCAGAGGTGAACCAGGTTTACTTACTGCTGCTGACACTGACTTCGAACCGCACTTCTGACCCGGAGTGTGAATTGCGGGATCTCCCGGCCGGACCCCTTAGCGCAAAAGGGCTAAGTTTGTTTGAGTGTGAGTGTAGGAGAGGCGTGTGAGGCGTGCCTCGTCGTCAGCCTCACTTCTTCCTGGGCGATTTGGTTTAGTGTCTGAATTTGTAAAATGACTGACTGAATTCACCTTTCTCGAAGTCACGTATAACATGCGAATTCTAGCAACCGCGGAACTGACCCTCGAGTTCCCGTGGAGTAAAGAGGTGAAGGATCACCATTCGTGAGAGCTTCACGACTAGAACATCACCAGTCGTGAGCAGTTCACGACTAGAACATCACCACTCGTGAGCACTTCACGACTAGAACATCACCACTCGTGAGCACTTCACGACTAGAACATCACCACTCGTGAGCACTTCACGACTAGAACATCACCACTCATGAGCGCTTCACGACTAGAACATCACCACTCGTGAGCACTTCACGACTAGAACATCACCACTCGTGAGCGCTTTACGACTAGAACATCACCACTCGTGAGCGCTTCACAATTAGAACAACAGTAACTATTCGAATAGTCAGTACACATGTCAGTAGTTGATTGCATATCAATTGAATAACATTGTTTGAAAACAGTGCATGTCCTCTCATGTTTTTATTGCCATTTATAGGATTACGTAATAACCACCTTTGTTTGTGTGAGAATAAATGGTGAAGTTTAGGCGATTTTATTTGTCGGTCGCATGTGGTAATCATGACTTTAAAAAGCATTTGTCGTTGCTGTCAGGGAGCTGTGAAGTGGCAGAGGTTGCTCGCATCGTTCAAAATACGTCATTGAGAAGGATTTTTATTAACGGGAGAACAAAGTGAAGAAATGCTCCCAAAAAAATTATGTGTCGCGTGTGATATAGTTTAAACATCATTATATCTTTGTATTATATGGGAAATTATGTTACATAATAATTTTTAATGAGTGATGCAATTTAACTTTGATACGGAACATGTTCAGAGACCGGAAGTTACTTGTAAATTTCCTTGTCATTAAAACGGTATAAACATAGGCCTAGCGGGGTTTTCATTATAGTCTTTCATAACATTGAATACAATAGGAGATTGGTGAGAAACCGTCAGAGATTTATTCATAATTTATTACATTCATATCATGGACCATGGTAGAAAATAATTCATCACTGAAAAATTTCCTATTCAAGCCTAAACGTACTAAACCCATGAAGATAGACAAAATTATACATGTAAACCAGATTGAAAACGCTTTGCAGCCTTCCAGATAGAGTAAGAAAAGCATTAGTGATATAAAATCAATAACACATCATTCGTGCGCTGTTGGCATTGGGCTGTAATTGCGGGTCCTTAAGCTAGCCGTGGCCGAGTGGACAGTGCACCCGAACGCGGGATGCTGGATGTTGCGAGTTCGAGCCTCTGCATGGACACGGTGGTCTTGTGGCGTGAAGATTGAGCTTCTCCCCGCTTTGTTTCAGCCTAACTTAGCCACCCTCTAACATTTGGGGAAAACGGCTGCATTTCTATCCAACACACATAAATAAACACAAGCATACTGTGGCTCTGACATCCGAGTTACACAAAACGCTTGCGTCAGAAAGATGGGTTGTGCTGACAAACATTGCGTCCAGTGATACAGGTGGGGGAGATCTGGGCCGTATTCTCCCGCCTATTTAAGGTTCTAAGTTAATTGGCAACCGTTAATACTCCTCCCCTTACAGGGAGTACTAGTCAGTATCTTAAACGTACTCCTCCCCTTATAGGAAGTACTAGTCAGTATCTTAAACGTACTTCCCCATTCACAGGAAGCACTAGTCAGTATCTTAAACATACTCCCCCCTCTACAGGGAGTACTAGTCAGTATCTTAAACATACTGCCTTCCTTACAGGGAGTACTAGACAGTATCTTAAACATACTCCCCCCTTACAGGAAACTAGTCAGTATCTTAAACGTACTCCCCTCTTTACAGGGAGTTTTAGTCAGTATCTTAAACGTACTCCCCCCTCTACAGGGAGTACTCGTCAGTATCTTAAACGTACTCCCTCCTTTACAGGGAGTACTAGTCAGTATCTTAACCGAACTTCCCCCTTTACAGGGAGTATATGTCAGTATCTCAAACGTATTCCCCCCTTTACAGGGAGTACTAGTCAGTATCTTGAACGTACTCCCCCCTTTACAGGGAGTACTAGTCAGTATCTTAAACGTACTCCACCCTTTACTGGGAGTACTACTCAGTTTCTTAAACGTACTCCACCCTTTACAGGGAGTACTAGTGAGTATCTTAAACCTACTCCCCCCTTTACAAGGAGTACTAGTCAGTATCTTAAACGCACTCCCCCCTTTACATGGAGTACTAGTCAGTATCTTAAACATACTCGCCCCTTAATAGGGAGTACTAGTCAGTATCTTAGACGTATTCATATTTGAAATAAATGTTTATTTGCAGCTTATCTCCTTCGAATCAAAAAAGCTTTTGAGGCCGTATTTCAGAAGATGATAGCTACAAAACTGATAGCTACAAAACTGATAGCTGCAAAAGACACGGATAGGAGGGAACGCGAAATGTTAGAATGTGTAAAAATTCTTTATGAAAATGAATACATTTCTGTTAACTTTATTGTAATATTTTACAAGGGCTTTCAAATTATGCAGTGCTTGCCATGATAAATTGAAAACTGTATAAGATATTTTTTTAGATTACCGGATTAAACAAAAACCTCTTTTATAACTTTCAAATTTCGAATTACAAAAAAAGTTACAGATCATTATAGTACTCAACATGAGTTTAAAAAATTATGTATTGCTTGTTGTGATTACTTCATAACTGTAGACGTATTACAATTTGTAGACAAAAAATGTTAGTGCAAACATAAAAAAACATTTAAGGAAAAAAGTTACTTGTGATTGCAGTGCTCCCTAAGACTTTCAAATGATAGAATGCTTATCATGAATTATTGATAACATTACAAATGTTAGCGACTTTCTTAGAGAGCAGTGCAAGGAACGAAAGTGTTGTCGGTCGTAGGCCGCCTACGCTGGTCCTCCAATACCCAATAGTCGAACTTGTCTCAATCGTCATTTCATCTCAGCCAAGAGCCAATCAATAGCGAGTGTTAGTGTCATCCAATCCATGGCGAGCAGCCAGTCAATTCTGCCTTTATGGGCTCCCGATGAGACGCTCCTTCCAGGCAGCGAGAATCTAATATTCTCACCGGGGGTAGGCCGATAGTTCCCAGCAGGACTGAGCCGACCATTATCGGAGGTGATCGAGCTGACCTTCCTCGGCGAAGGTTGCGTCAATCTATCTAAGCGGCGATTGAGTCGAACTTTCGGTCGGGATTGAGCTCGCCTTTTCCAGTAACAACTGAGAGAATGAATATCATTTGAGATATATTAAAGCCAACCATTCCAATGTCCACTGATTGACAGATTCAATTAGTCCGCTGATTGCCAGATTCCATTAGTCCACTTATTGCCAGATTCCATTATTCCGCTAGTTGTCAGGTTCCATTAGTACGCTGATTGCCAGATTCCATTAGTCCGCTAATTGCTAGGTTCCATTATTCCGCTAATTGCCAGGTTCCATTATTCCGCTAATTGCCAGGTTCCATTAGCTCACTTGAATAATCAAATAATCAAAATGAAAATGTTGGCAGTCCAGCGACAACCATCAGCCGCCTTCCCGGTTCTGCCCGTTGGGCGCCCCAAGGTAATTTTGTCCACGATTCTGAAACTGAAATTTTGATCCTTACTCTGCGGCAGGTTCTGGGGGGGGGGGGGCCTCGGTATCTGTGCAATGGTCGCCCTTACAGTAGAAAGACATCTCATAGGCTGCAATAGGCAGAGGAACGGGCTGCCGTGGTCTCCCTTACAGTTGTTTGGCCGTTCCTGGGCAAAGATGGGCAGTGGGTGAAACAAGCTACCGTGGGTGTATGTAGACCTTGGTATTTGCCCTTTGACAGCATACACAGTCTAGTACGGCAGCGACCGGGCCGTCTAAGGCCAGCTGGAAGGACGAACAGATTATAGGTGATAGGTGCAGCAACCGCCACAAAGAAGGACGACCATAATATAGGTGATAGGTGCAGCAACCGCCACAAAGAAGGACGACCATAATATAGTTGATAGGTGCAGCAACCGCCCCAAAGAAGACCGACCATAATATAGGTGATAGGTGCAGCAACCGCCCCAAAGAAGGACGACCACAATATAGGTGATAGGTGCAGCAACCGCCCCAAAGAAGGACGACCATAATATAGGTGATAGCTGCAGCAACCGCCCCAAAGAAGGACGACCATAATATAGGTGATAGGTGCAGCAACCGCCCCAAAGAAGGACGACCATAATATAGGTGATAGCTGCAGC
>SDVV010034951.1:0-11115 GCA_016164225.1 Gammarus roeselii
TATGTTGTTGGAAATTTGAGTTAGGTGGGATCAATATTCATGCCCCTTGTTTTTTTTTCAAATGCTCCTCAGTTTCAGTTATATAACTAAAATATATGTGTTTTAGTTGTAGCACTCTCTGAACAGGTCAATCCGACTTTGCACAGTATGTTCTAGGTTGAAGCCAAGATGTTGAATCTGTCCGATATTGCATATAGGCAAGAGCAAACTCACATAAGTTTCCAGGAGCGCATCCAACTTTCTTCCTAGGGGGGTTTCTCTACCGCATCAATTCCCTCCACCCAGAAAACTTGCTATAACACTATTCATACCAGAATCGGATAAATATACAATGAGCCACAGTTAGTGACTAATTATACTCCACTACAACCATCAAAAGAAGAAAAAACATATATATATATATAAATACAATATATATCAAAATACGGTACGAATTAAAATGTTCATGACATTAACCTTGCCAATAAAGGCCGCAAGCCTGCTTCCATCCCACCGTTCCCCTTCCGTCCCCCCCTTCCGGTCTCCTCCCTCCCTCCCCCCGTCCGTTAGCTGACTCGGGCACCAAACCAGTTCCGGTACCCTCCGCCCTCGCCCTCCCTACCCCCCGCCCACCAAAATGACTCTAGAAAGCGGTTTTTGGATTACTTTATACTACTGCCGCTGTGTGCGTGAACCTCCCACTCTTGGCCACCCTCCCACAAGAGGCTTCCGTGTTCTCTGTGGAGATCCACGCACTCGAACTTGCCATTTCTATTGCAAAAACAGATCGCTTCCCCAAATACGTAGTATTCTCAGACAGTCTTAGTGTCCTCACCCAGCTTAAAACACTGCACTACGAACATACCGTCCTAATTAAGATGCAGCACGTTCTTTTTGTGATGTCCGAGACGGGTCAGGCAGTTGAATTCTACTGGATCCCCGGGCCAGCGGGAATAAGCGGAAACGAAATTTTGGCGGACTTGCTAGCCAAACTGGCGTCCACTCACCAAGAACAAATTTTCGCAATACTTGTTCCCTATCATCAACTCCCTTATAACATCCCGATGGGATGAAATGGGGCAACAGAGTGGACAAAAAATGCTTTCAGTCTAACCCTCAGTCGGAGAATGGGAAACAAAGTTCACCACCAGAAAATACCAAGTGTTTATCAACCGCTTGTGCACGGGACACACGTGGATAACTCCCAACCACCTGATGGATGTCGACATGGCAACCTACAAAGCCTACTCACTCACCCAACGTACCGGAAAAAGTTTATCGCTTTCGGAAAACACACTGCCCTATACAAAGCTGTCTAAGCACCAAACACCTGTGCAAGTGAGGTGGTCTCTTCACCGCATTACGCACAGAGATAACGATACCTTCACGAAGATACGCGTTAACTCTTTACTTTCTTGTACGCGCTAATACGTGAATATGCCGCAATTGAAATATGTACTTGATTTTACCTTGACAAGGCTAATCGTTTCGCACGCAAGGCCGTGCAAACTTACCTGAATGAGTCACGTTGAGGCTCAGGTGGAAATGAGGCTCAAATCAAATCAAATTCAAATGGGTAGAACATTTTAGCCTTCCTGTGCCAATTGACAAGCGTCCGGGTTTGCATCTATCTTTCTGACTCTTATAGCTGCATGCTAGGTAATCGCATGTATATTGGTGTAGCGTTAATGTATATTCGTCAAGGCTGGTCACGCTGTCTCCTAAATTAAATAAGTGTTGAAAGTCATTATTTTATAACGTACCTAAACAATGTTATTGGATTTGAATTAATTTGGACCTCATTTCCACTGGAGCCACAACGCGAGTCACAGCAAGCTCCCCATAGGGCACGGCGATAATCGATACTGTTTGTTTCGAACACCTTCGTGTGCGAAAAGTGACCTTAGAGGGTTAAATTAGGTTACTATTTCAATTGTAGTATATACGAATGCTGGTGCGTACAGGAACGGAAATGGTTTAAACTCAGCTTCATTGACATCATGGTCTCTGCAATTGCGGGGTAGAGAGACCACCTTGCCTCCACATATATTTGGGTTTTACACTGCTTTATTGGGGTGGATGGTTGATCATTTATTTTGTCGATCAATAACACTTTATTTTATTATTTTATTATTTCTTATTTCTTGGGCTCTATTATTTATCTGTGCGCTTTTTTTATGGTGATCAATTTTGGATTAGTTATGTAATTATGTATAGTTAGACCCCCTCAGGGGTCCTGGGTGGACTATGCGGTGTGTTAGTTATTCAAGTCTAACCTACGGTGGGAGAATTTGAGCTATCCTGAGCGCCTGATAAATGTCCGAGCACAGCTAGGTGTTTTGATGGCCAAATGGTGAAATAAGGTTGATGTTAATCTTAGAGAGTGAAAGTCTTGAATGGCACCACTGGTGAAGGGACGAGGCGAGTCGAGGCAGGTTGAGGCGAGTGGAGACGAGTCGACTGGCGAGGCGACGAGTCGAGACGAACCGAGGCTGGTTGAGACTAGGTGACCCGGGAATATGGGAACTCGTGGGACCCGCGGAACTCGAGAGACCCGGGGGTTTCGGGAACCCGGGGGACTTGGAAGACCAGGAAGATTGAGGGGGACTCACTTGGACCCTTCCGGGGCTCTTTGGGACACCCTTGAGACCATTTGGGACAGTCTTGAGAAACTTTGGGACCCGCTTGAGGCCCCTCTGAACTCTGGGACTCCGGCTTACCTCTTTCCTCGCTGTAAAACCCATACACAGAAATTTGTATGTATGGGAAATGATTGAGTAGAACAAATAATTATTACAGTCCGCGGATTACTGTCACAGAGAGCGAGGGTCGCGTCGAGGCTGGTCGAGGTGCGTCGAGACCAGTCGAAAGCAAGGACGTTGCTCTCAGTTCCGCTACGAGAAGAAATCGGTTTCCCTGGAGTGCCTACTCAGTGCAAGGCAAGGGAAACATGTTGAGGCAAGTCGAGTTAGTCGCTACGAGCCGAGATTGGCCAAAATGTTTCGAGACAAACCAAGATGAGCTGAGACGAGGGGACCCGGGGAGCACGGGGGACCCGGGGGCTTAGGTTACCCTCCGGGATTCGTCGGGCTCTTTTGGGACCCGAGGTACCTCTAATACCCCACTCCCACCCTAACATGCTTGAGTGAGAAATTTTGTTATTACGATCCACATGATTACTTGTGCAGAGGGGAGGCCTTGTCGAGGCTGGTCGAGGTGCGTCGAGATCAGTTGAAACAAGTTGAGGCGGGTCGAGTTGGTCGCGACGAGCCGAAACTGGCCGAAATGATTCGAGACAAGCTGAGATGAATGAGCTGAGACGAGGGGTCTCGGGGGACACGGGGAGCTCGGAAGACCCGAGGAAATTGGGTTACCCTCCGTGATTCATCGGGCTCCTTTGGGACCCAAGAAACCTATGTCCCCCCCCCACCCTATCCCCTTGAACGATAAGTGTGAAATAGATAATCTGAGCAGTTTTTCTGCCCATGACGAACCGGCTCTTACATTCTTCTTTACGGTCCACAATTTTGTCATGTATAATAATGCTGGTGCGCTTGTGCGGGAGCTCCTGTTTGTGGGTTTGTGAATGGGTGTTTTTTCTTCAGTCTGTGCTCGCTCGTGCGTGCACGGACCCTATGTACTTTCTGGGGTTGACCTGGAATGCGTAGCTATAAACCTTGTGACGCTTTGCGGTTGGAGTTGATCTGACCCGTGAAGCCATAGACCTTGTACCAATTTCGACGATACTATCTGTGCGCATTGGCACATGTGCATATTACTCTTGGAATTCTGAGTGGTTTGAGGCGGGGATTCGTGTCGTCTGAGTCTTTATCTTACCTGAATAAATAAATTGTATCCCTACTAAACTAGACCGCGTAGCTGTAAACAATGTGTTGCGTTGCAGTCGAAGCTTGCTTTGTCCGTGTAGCCGTAAACCTTGTATTAGTCTCAACGATGTTACCTGTGTACACTAGCGTGCGTACATATTACTCTTGAAGTTCTAAATGGTTGTAGGTGAGGATTCGTTTCGTCTGAGTCTTACCTGAATAAATGAAGTATACTATAATCGACCTAGACCGCGTAGCGCTCTAGGTCGTGTTGCGTTGCTGTCGGAGCTGACCTTGTCCGTGTGGCCGTAAATCTTGTACCAGTATCGACGATGTTACCTGTACGCTATGGCGTGCGTACATATTACTCTTGAAGTTCTAAATGATTGGAAGCGGAGATCCGTTTCATCTAAGCGTTTTCTTGTGCGCACCAGGGTGCGTCTGACAATGCTAAAATTTTCAAAAATTTATAACTTTACAGCGTTTTTTTTTTTCGCACACTACTGGAATCCATGATCATCGAGCCGTACGGGGGAGCCTATAATGACTCGCGTTGAGGCTCTGGTGGAAATGAGGATCAAATCAAATCAAATCAAAATTTGTTGAAGTATGTTCTTGCCCATCATCAGACCCGCGGTTTTCGCCAGGAGTCTTGGTGTCAGATGTCAGAACCTCTACTAAAGTAGTTTGCGCAGAGGTTGTATCGTAACCAGTAAGCACAGTGAGATTTGAGAATACCATCGCATGCGGCTCTTCCTGTCTAAGCTCCAAAGCCTGCAAAATTACAGGGTATAGCAGATTTTTGATATCAAAACGGGAGCCGGTCACCGCTCTCAACAGAACATCGCTCCAAGATCAAGCACCGTCTCGTTAAGGTTGAAGTTTTCAACTTGGAGTAGTCGAGTATCATTTCTTTGGAGCAAAGCTCTCTGCACCTCCACTAGGGTGCTCCTTGCGAATGTCCCAAGTTCACCCGCCTTTAAGCGGCGTCCTCGTTAACAGTAGTATATATGTCGCCAAGAACGGCATTCTAGAGTCACTTTTGGTGGGGCAGGGGCGGGGGTCAGCCGCACAAAACGTGCAATCTAGAGTCAGCGAAGGAAGACGGGTAGGAACTGGGTTGGCGCGTGAGTCAGCTAACGGGCGGGGGGAGCGGAAGAGGAACGGCGGGCTGGATGCCAGGCTTGCGGCTTAGATTGGCAGTTTTTATACTCTGAACATTTGATTTTTTTTATTGTATTTTGATGTTTATTGTAATTACATATGTTATTTCTTCTAAAGATGGTTGTATAGGGGTATAATTGGTCACTAACTGTTGATTTTTATATATTTTTTTATTCGGTTCTGGTAGGGATAGTGGTGGGCTTTGATTTGTTCTACTAGAGACATAATATCTTAGTTGGTATCGTAGTAAAAATATCATTATTCACATGAACTCAGTGTTAAATGTCAGATATATACGATCTTAGTTGTAAACCAGATCACGTGGGATATTGGAGTAGGATTTATTATCTGGATGTGGTAGGATACACCGTATATAATAGTTAATCAATGTTGCTTATGGTAGAGTAGAGAATCTTATTTAGCTATTTTATAGTTGTTGTAGTATGTTTTGATTGATTAACAGAGGAATATATATGTATTTTTTATATAAATTCGCCTAATTTTCATAGAGTGATGGGTATAAAATACGCTTAATTGGATGTAATGATCCAAAATGTTGTTATGTTTTACCTCCCGACACTGGATTTGGGTCCGTTTCCATGTCGTCTTGGCGAGCTTATCTACCGGATTTGTGTAGAGTCGGTGTTAAAATTTCCTAAATAATTTAATGTACATTTCAATTATGTTATCAGCTCGTATGCCTTTACTAGATGCTTCATCACGCAAGTCTTACTTATATAAATGTTTGTGATACGTTGGCAGTTGTACACTTAGAAGTTATTGATTAATTCAGGCTTTGTTATAAGATTGCGTTCCAATTCAGGATATCTGTCTTATTTGAGCTTTCACAATATTCACTATAGCATTTTTCACTAAAGGTTTGTGATGATGGCTGTAAACCTAACTCATACTAACTAATCTAACCAAGGATATTTCCCCCCCTCCGTTTTCATACTTATGTTAGGTATTTCTTCATTGATTTCAGCTTTATTCTATCAAATCTATCCATTTGACTCTGAAGTTCTACCAGTCTTTAGCAGATTGTGTGACTACATATGTAATTTTTTTCACTTCGCTTGTTACACGTCCAGTAATATCGACTAGTTTCAAGTTATGTTAGGTGATCCCTCGTAAGTAGACTGAAGAGTTTAAAACGTTTACGTAAGCTTACCCCATGAGTCAGTTTGTGTTACGGGTGTTAAAGCGTTAACAAGTGTTATGTATTGTTTTACTGTTAGAATAAGATTTTTTTGTAGTTGTGGATGTGTGGCTCCTTCATTTTCGTCTATTATAACGAATATTGAATAAATCCACTCTAACATATTCACTACTGATCTGTGATGTAAGGTCCGCAGTCAACAAGATCTAGGATATAAACCATGTCTAAGGTACATAATTAGCGAAATATATATCAATGTACGACATCATAGATCAAATATCAATGAATGCAAAAAGGGTTACCATACACTGCCAAATACATTAATACCTAGGCAACCTAACCTAACAGTCATCCTATCCATTTGTTTTGTATTTTTATTCAAGTTTGATGCATATGTGTGATATTGATATGTAAGAAACTCTCAACTTGGGCTGTATAATTAACATATCAGAAGCAGTTTGAATATATTTCTCCAATTTGATCCAGCAAATATCCTTTTGCAGATGTTTAGATTCCAGAATTTTTATCGATATCTCTGTGACATGTTTAGATGAGTGTCAGCAGGTAGGATCCAAGAGAACTAATGCACTTAAATTTTTTCCATTTTTCAATGTGGAACAGTTTCACGCGATATTGGGTTCAAAGATCTAGTCATCCTAACGAACTTAACCAATAATTATATATTTTCATTCAAATTTGATGGTTATGCATGATATTTAGTCATTCTATTGTGCGATGTACATATCAATCCCCTTTACGCTGCTCTATTTCACGTCGTTTTTTTAATATCACACATCAGGAATACACATATACTTTTACATGCATATACAGGAGCGTTAGCGTCACAGTGTCGGCACATGTGTCGACACAATGCATATATACAGGGCCGTTAGCTTCACTGTGTCGGCACATGAGTTGACACAATGCATACATACAGGGTCGCTAGCCTCACTGTGTCGGCACATGTGTCGACACCATGTAGGCATTTACGCCTATTTTGTGCAAAAAGGGTTACCATACACTGCAAGATGCATTAAGACCTAGGCAACCTAACCTAACCCTACCAACTTAACTATGAATTATGTGTCATCGTTCGAGAATTTTCCTGCACACATATGATACTTTTTTCATTAATTTATGATAAATTCATTTCAAATCCCTTCACATGGCTCTACACTTTCATCTATAATTTGCAGTTTTGATATGCACTTTCAATATTGATCTAGTAAATTTCATCAATTTTTATATGCAAATATAAAAATTGTTATTTCTTTTTGTTCCTATGATTCTTGATTTTACATGTTATTCACACCCATCATAACCTAACCTAACCTATGATCGGTATTCAGTCATTGTTATTTACATATGAAGCCCTCCAAACGACTGTAAATATCATGTTAACACATATTTTATTTATTTCGTTGTCACTCTCAACCCATATTAGTTAGCAGAGAGGACCCATTTTCAAACTTAGATGGTTTGCATGTTACAGGTAATTCATATTATTTTTGATTTAACACAATTCTACATTACTTTAACATGGCATTCACACCCATAAAACCTAACTTGGATGGATTGAATGCTACAAGTAGTTCAAATTTGTATCCAGTTTCATACAAACGGACACATGGTCTGACACTATGTTTTTTCTCATTTTACTTCAATATCTCAACTTGGCTTTACAACTTTTGACGACTTGCATCTCTGATTTACATTTTCTTTCCTATAATTTTCATATTCTTGACGATAACTTCGTTTCAAGATCTGATCGGACCCTAATTTATATCCTACCAATCTGTAACACATCTAGATCATTTACCTCGAGATAGGTCTCTGGTATACCATTTCACGCCTTGAAACATATTCTTCTAATGATTTCGACAATTTCGACAGTTGTTTATAATATAAACATTTCATTGAGGATTAACATAGTGTTCTTAGTATATATTGACATTTTTTACAGACCTTGCTGGCAACATCAATGACATCTACCTCGTTTTTTGATTTGAAGTAGCATGGTTCGTGCATCCAACCATCCCCATCATCACTATATTTCAGTTTCTTCTCAAAATTCTTCATATTCTCTATCATAGCTTTAATGCGATTACCAAAGGCTGTTCCGTTCCCGTGAGTCTACAAATATATTGCTTCTTCTTCTTGAATTTAATTCCTTGAAACATCTTCAATTCAAAATAATTCTGATATTCATCATTGAGAAATTTTGCATACGATCTAGATTTTCTTTTGTTCATAGGTATAATTGGTTTTCCACTACCTCAGCTTTATTAAGGTCATGATGATGATTTTCCACTTGGATCATATCAATTTCGAGGCTCGCTTTTTCACTGTCGCTAAACTTTGTTACATACGACTGTAACGCGTCGACTTTTGTTACCCAAAGCCGATTTCCTTCTTCCTGCATCCATGTATGAATGATATCTCCCACTCTTTTGATTCTTGTTTTACCTATTCTGAGATAACTGATATTTTCAACACTAGTCAATATCTGTTCAATCCGATCCAACACTTGTAAACAAATTTTGGGACATGAATATTATTTTTGGTTTGTTCTATGACAAAACGTGTGTCTCCGCTTAATCTCATCGTAACACAGACTCCATTCTCGGTATGCAGCTAGCTATTATAAGTTGATTACATATTGTTTTTTGCAAAACATTAGGCCTAACATTGCTCGCCTAGGTCATCTTTCTAGGTCATATTCCTCTGATAACCAATCAAAACAAACAACAACAACTATAAAATAGCTAAATAAGATTTTCTACTCTACCCTAAGCACTATTGATTAACTATTATATACGGTGTAACCTACCACACCCAGATAATAAATCCTACTCCAACATCCCACGTGATCTGGTTCATGACTAAGATCGTAAACTAATAACATAACAGCCATACCGAAAATATCTGACATTTAACACTGAGTTCATGTGAATAATGTTATTTTTATTACGATACCTGTTGAAATCTATAACAAATTACAGAACCAACTAAGATATTATGTCGTTTCTCAGCAAACTACCACTGATATATAACAAATTTTAAAGGTAACACCCGGTCATGGTACAATACCTCAGACGTACCATGCATCCGTTTAGTCCATCATCTCTGAACAACGTCGAGAAAAGTCACATCCTGGACATAACCAAGAATCTTTACACAGGTACAGTGGTCAAGAATGGGGCTGACATGAGTCTCAAAGAGTGTGGCCACAAAAATTGGGGGATCTGTTCACTGACGTCCTAAGTAAATCACTATAAAGATTGGCAGCTTGTCAAATAACCTCTCTAACAAACACACGGAAGTTAAGATCGACATCCGCAAGAACTTACAAATCACGTTGAACTTGGACGAACTCCAAATGACAACCAAAGAGTGTAAACTACCTCTACACCAGGATCCCTCCATCCAGTAATTCATCTTCTAAAACGTTAAACTATACACTTGCTAGGGTTCAATGACGAAATTCCACACAAATGCAGTACGGACTTACACCTCTTAAACATACATTCATATGATTATTGTGGAAAAATCACACAACATCAACAAACAACAACTGTACAAAATATCCAAATAAGATGCTCTACTCTGCTATAATTCACATTAAAAATGTAGTACACAATGTTATCCAGCATAGTAAATCAGAAAAAAAACGTAAACGCAACGAGCTTATGCCTATGGGACACCTCTAACTCCTTCTAAATTTTGAAGAACGGTCCTACAATAAATATACAATAAAGTAACAACAAAACCGAGTCTGTAACAAATGGACTCTTCTATATCTTTAATAATCACGTGAAACCTTGTACCGGGATGTAAGAAGATTTATAAAACACGAAAAATATACAACATGTATCTAAGTTATACCTGAAATAATGTTGTACAATGCAGGTACAAACGTAATATATCCTGATATTGTATAAAATACCCAATACCTTGCATCGAAGATGAAAACTGCATAGAAAACCAACAAAACTGGAAGACACATACTAAAACTCTCGTGTTATAACAAAGCAAGAAGATCAATTCTCTACCATACCCAAAACATACGTTAAAAACCGTGACGAATGTGGAAAAAAAGCATGTAACGAACCAAACAACTGATGTAAATAAGATACCTATAGTAAATGGTATGGAATACTTCTACACGAAAACGCTATTGTACATAAAAAATCTGATGAAATTACTCTCCAACACAGTCCAAAACAGGGTTCAATTAACATTTCTTTAACTAAAGTAACCACGGCTTAATCGTAACAGAATGTCATTTATTCATATCAAATACCAAAATGATGCACTAACCGTCCAATTATGCCAGAACTAGTGAGCTACATGGAAGATATGAACCTAATCGATCCTAAAAATTCCTATAACTTTATGAGATACCCATTAAATTTTTTGAAAACAATACAAAATTCAACATATATCAAACGATCATAAATCTATATCGTTCAGGTACTCATGCTATTGTAACACCGCGTCAATGGAACACCGATATATCTGGTTCAAACCTAGATAATGCATTATGGGGTAGATAGATTCTCGAACGAAGCTTCTGCATCAACCCAAAATACAAACATCAACTCGCCAACTACCAGACTAATAATCCATACTATTTCTATAGATATTATGTACATATGAAATAAATAGTTGGAAACACAATACATAGCCTAAATTCATTATCAAGCTGGTAGCAAGCATCCCACA
Source organism: Gammarus roeselii (assembly GCA_016164225.1). Lineage (NCBI taxonomy): Eukaryota > Metazoa > Arthropoda > Malacostraca > Amphipoda > Gammaridae > Gammarus > Gammarus roeselii. The sequence goes on from SDVV010034951.1 coordinate 10,855, forward strand.
GCTAAAAATGAGTCAATTATACCCTCAATTAGAGAAGAATACAAACATGAACTACAGTAAAAATATATAGATTATAATCCAGACATAAAACATGTAACGATACATACACTCAAACATGGCAAACATGCCCCGGAAATAATTTAAAAGACATAGAACAGGTAAGAGCAATCTTATCTAAGATCCCAGGAGCGCATCCAACTTTTTGCCTAGGGGGTCTTCTACCGCACCCCTCCAGAAACTTGGTATAACACTATCCCGACC
>SDVV010034952.1:0-11115 GCA_016164225.1 Gammarus roeselii
AGTGTTGAAATTCATTTTCGTTCAGCACTAACCTCTAGAACCGACCGTAAATGCTGCCTTCGAGTCCTGCATCTCCGTTACATTAATTTTGACGTTCTTTAATAAGCAACGTCAGCCGATCTGCCACTTCGGAGCTGGAAATTGAGTCAAAACTGCATAATACTTTCCTCCACTGTTTCATTGGTAATCCCTCTACCTCTATCAGCATACATGGCATGAATGTGTTACACACCTCAACAAGAAATGGCTTGCCCACGCACCCTTCACACGCGTCACGGTTCCATTACTCATGTTTCTTTTTGAGTAGTAAACGTCAAGCTCGTCGTCGATCGTCTGGCCCAGTTCAATCTCATTTCCCTCCAAACTCCCCCCCTCACCAATCACCCAAGCCCATTGATCATTTATGCACATAAATCTCACAGCTGGCAGCTGCAAAGTTCCCTTCACTCCATCTTTTGTACTCTTCTCCCCTACATCATTTATTCTGTGTTGCTAAATTTAGGGAGGATCGGGATTGAAGAGGTATAAAGAAGGTGATTCTTTTCTTATCATCTGAAAGGGAATGAAAGACACGAAGCACGGAAAACGGATGAAAGGGGGAGATACTAACTCGTTTGATGTTGGATAAAGTGGAGAGGCAATGAAAGAATTCAGTGTCAATATATGACCAGATAGTAAGAAGAATCGACTAGAACAATGTAGCAAGAGAATTCTGCATGATCAGAATTAACCCCTTCCAGGACTGATTTATAAACATGCTGATCAATATGTTGAAATCGTTGATAGATAGGTCATAGTGGAGTTCATGAATTGTAGAGGTTGACGCATCAATTTATAAAATTTGCTTGGTATTTCATCAAAGAAATGACGCGAATGACCGTATTCAGTAATGTTATAAACTGAACGCCTGTTCAATTCAAATGTTTAACACTTCTATTGCCACTAAAGAGCTAACTCCAACGATGATCATGGTACGTGCTCAGAACCTCCCCTTGTTCGTTAACATGGTATGAATATACATTTATCTCAGGCCGAGCCTGGCAATAAGACATTATTGAGCGCCCAACTTTTATTTTTCGCAAGAAAATAAATTGGGTCAGTTTGTTTGTGTGAGAGTGCATTAGAGAAGTGTGTGGTGTGCCTTGTGTGTGAGTGCAGTAGAGCAGTGTGTGGTGGGCCTTGTGTGTGAGTGCAGTAGAGCAGTGTGTGGTGGGCCTTTTGTGTGAGTGCAGTAGAGCAGTGTGTGGTGGGACTTGTGTGTGAGTGCATTAGAGAAGTGTGTGGTGGGCCTTGTGTGTGAGTGCAGTAGAGCAGTGTGTGGTGGGCCTTGTGTGTGAGTGCAGTAGAGCAGTGTGTGGTGGGACTTGTGTGTGAGTGCAGTAGAGCAGTGTGTGGTGGGCCTTGTGTGTGAGTGCAGTAGAGCAGTGTGGGGTGGGCCTTGTGTGTGAGTGCAGTAAGGCAGTGTGTCGCTATACCATACACCGCCAGATACATTAATAAGTACGCAAGTAAGAAATAGCGTTATTCTCATGAACTCAGAGTTAATTGTCAGATATTTTGGAGGAATGTATGTCTAAGAGGTGCATGTCCATTATGCATCTTTATGGAATTGATCCCTTGCAGAATGTATACTTTAACATTTAGAAGACAATTTACTGGATGGAGGGGTCCTAGAGCATTTATGGTTTAACTACCCTCCACGTAATGAGATATATTTATCTACGATTGCTGAGGGAGCTGTGTACAACTTCAATTAACTTAATATCTATCACATTTTCAACGTAAGGCAAGAGGCGTTTTAGTGTATTTCAATGCTAGTTCAATCGAGTTAAATTTAGGATATTGCAAACAAAGATTTATTAGATATGTTATTTTTATTGATAATAGATTTTGACATAATTATATATACATATATATACATGAGCTATAATTTCACAAAATCATATCCTTTTCACACCAAAAATTCGATGTGAGCATCATCGCGGAACAAAAATAATGACTCCGACATAGCTTTCTTGTGTTATCTTGATCCTTGGTACCTGTGACAGTCTGTGGGTTCTTTATCAATGACGATTTTTTTTCCCACATGAAGCTGTCAATTCATCATTTCGGTATAGGTTTTATCATCTGGGTGCTTTTTTTTTCCTCTAATCTATTGATGTTCTAGACTAACGCCCTTAGAACACATTTAAGATAATCGTCGACCTTTGGGAGAAGTGTATGCAACACTTGCAATCCTATCCTTGTAACCAAAACTTTGTATTTAGTCTCCTGCGAGCTTTTCATGGACGCTAATTTTTTAATTACTGTTACATGTTTATGACATCGAATCGTTTCAGGTTTCTTCTTGCTATTGCCCACATTTCCATTAATTATATTACCGCAGATTTCCGAAATATACAAAATTCTCCTAGCACCCAAACGTTTGAGACATGATTCTCTCTCCTCGTGTTCCATTTCCAATAATTTTGAAACAAAATCAGATATACATTTGATTTTTATTATGAAATTTTTCACTTCTTATACTTATCACTCTTTCATTACCCCATTTAATATTTTGGTTTCCTTCAACGTTTGTAGATTTTTCTTCACATGACATATCCTCGATATCACTGTCACTGTTATCCATTGCACTGAAAGTATCCCATGTTTTCCCCTTATTTTAATTATTTTCATTTCCGGCCAAGGTTTGGGTATACTCCTCCCATTCCATCCAATCTTTATACGACGTTTGGTTGATAACGGCACCATACTTTCTTTTACGCTCTCACCCTGTTGAACGTCGTCTATAACATTAGATTGGAAAACCAAGTCCGGATTGTTATGTTCTATCAACACAACAGTAGAAGCCTTAGAGCTTATATTTTTTTCGCCCATTTTTAAGAGTATCATATTCAAGATAATGCTTTCATTTCAGATGTTGTAAAGCCCGAACGTCGACCTTGATTTGCTTAATTTTATCTCCGCATTGCAAATAACACATATCCCCGTGTTCTCCTTTCTCGTAAAATACTTCCATATCGTACTGGGCGACATCTTTCTTCCCTGAAAGCCGACCGCTATCTGAATGAGTACAGATATGAGTCCAATTTTATACATACAGGATTGTTAGCGTCACTGCGTTAACTCATGTATACGGCAGCATGTCGACATTTACACACATTTTGCAAAAGGGTTACCATACACCGCCAGATACATTAATAAGTACGCAACCTAACCTAACTCCACTTATCTCCTCATTTTGATCAATCCTTTGTTGTTTGATACACACATCCAATTCTGATCTAGTAAATCATCAAAAACCTGACATAACCTAACTTATGTACGATATTCAGTCATTGATTTCGAGATTTTTCATGCATTTTATCACGGTTTGATACCGTCATATATGCCGGTATAATGTAGCTATATTCACGGTTCGATCCCGCCATATGCCGGCATATACCGGCATGTGCTGGTATAATGTAGGCGTATTCACGGTCGATGTCGTTATAATATCGCGATTACACACATTTTGCTAAAGGGTTACCATACACTGCCAGATACATTAATACCTCCGCAACCTAACCTAACTACACTTATCTCTACATTTTGATCAATCCTTTGCAGTTTGATACACACATCAAATTCTGATCTAGTAAAACATAACAAATCTAACCTAACTCAACTTATGTACGATATTCAGTCGATGTTTTTATACAATGCATAACAAATTTTCTCCACTTGACTCTACATTTTGATCTAACCTTTGCAGCTATGATAATTTGCACCTAATTATTTCTAATTTTTTCAAACTCTTCACGATGGCAACGTTTCAAATGTCTCCACATGTTACTAGTCGATTTATGTTTATTCAATTTTATTTCTTTCTGGCATAGTTTACAGACCCCCATCACCCCAACTCTTTCAAACAATCGAGGACTCAAGCTATAACCCATCCTTCCAAAACAGAATCCCAATATAGACTGAATATTTTTCTCATTGAACTCTGATTTATATCTACCATTCTGTCACACATATACAGCCTTTACCCCGAGATAGGTTTATGGGTAGCGTTGCATCCCTTGAAATATATTATCCTAACGAAATCAACAATTTCGATGTTACCTCCAACCAACGCAATGTATGCAATTTCATCGCTTAACCTTTGAGTTTTTAGGATATTATAAACAATTTAATTTAGGATTTACATACTTTTATTAGTATTATCTACACTTTTTGCTGACATCACCAATGTTTATGCATTTTTGTATCAACATGGTGCGAACATACATCCGTAACCATTATCACTTTGTAGCAGTCTCCTCTCAAATTCCTTCATATAGTCCACTATATCCTTGATACGAACACGGAAACCTGCTCCATCCCTGTATCTCCATAAATGTAGATCCCCACATTTCCATAAATGTTCTTCTTCTTCTTCTTCTTCTTTACGAACTTTAATTATTCGAATCTTATCCAATTCAATATACCTCCAATCATTATCCGAAAGAAACTCCATCATACGCTCCAGATTTTCTTCAGTCCCAAGCAGAAAATTTCCACACATTTAAGAAAGTTGGGTTAGTGGAAAATAAATTCTGATCACTAACAGAATAAGCACACCACAAAAACGATAAGCAGCTTGTTGCGAAAACTCACAAACAAAACCCATGGAACTTGAGATCGACATCGACAATGCCATACATAATTCACGTTGAACATGGATGAAGTCCAAAATGATAACCAAAGAGTGTAAATCATCTCTACACTAGGACCCCTCCATCCAGTAAATTATCAGCTAAATGTTAAACAACATATTTGCTAGGGATCAATGACGAAAATTCCACAAAGATGCAGTACAGACATACACCTCTTAAACTTACATACATTCCTATGATTTTCATGGGAAAAAAAACACAACATCAACAATAAATATATAAATAGCTAAATAAGATTCTCTACTCTGCTATATCCGACAAAAAAATTGTAGTACAATGGGAATCCGCCCTAGTAAATCGGTTTACTTATACAAACAGACATAAACATAACTAGGTTTTTGCCAAGGGGACTCTCTAACTCCTCCTAAATATTGAAGAATGGTCGTACAATGAATATACAATACCCTAATAGCAAGACCAAGTTTGTAACAAATCGTCTGTTCTATATCTATAATAACCACGTCAAATATTGTATCAGGATAAAAGAATATATATAAATCACTATAAATGAACCAAATGTGACAAAATTAGACATGAAATAACGTTCTATATTGTAGATACAAACGTAATATATTCTGATATTGTACAAATAATCAACAGATTGCATTGAAGATGGGAATTCAACAGATAACATACAAAACTGAAAGACCTATACTAAAACTCACGAGTTATAACAAAGCAAGAAGATTAATTTTTTAGCATATCCAAGAAATACATTAATCCCGTGATGAAGGAGAATGAACTAGCATGTAACCAAACAAACAAGAAATGTGTATAAGATACCAAGATATACGAGCGAGACAACTGAAACCTGAAGTAAATACGGTATAGTACATACAAAATCTAATAAAATTAGCCTTACTTCAGTCCAAAACAGGGATGAATTAACATCTCTTTAACTAAAGTAACCACGGCTTAATCGTAATAGAATTTCACATATACATTTAAAAATACCTAATAATGCAACAACATAGCAATTATGCCTGGAATAGCTTGCTACATGGATGCTTCAAGCCTAAAATACCCTAAAATGCCTAAAACTGTATGAGTTAACTGATCGAAATTCCGAAACAATTCAAATTGAACTCGAATCAATCGATCATTACTAAGTATACATAACATAATATTTTAACTTACACTAAATCCATATCGTTCAGGTATTTTCGCTATTGGAAAACCGCGTCAATGAAACACTGATATAACTGATTCAAAACTGGGTAATGCTGCTGCACATACCTGAACTCGCCAATAATCAGACAAATAAACCACACTTTTCCTATAGATAATATATACATATGAAATAAATAGATGGGAAGCACAGAACCTTGCCTGCAATCCTACCTTCAGGCTGGTACAAACAGGGCCGTTCGCACACTAAGGCTGTAAATTGAGTTATATGACATACCTACCACACTAATCCTATAAAAGAATATATAGTGATAAATGAACATAACATACAAAAATAGCCCAAGCCCCCACCTCTACGAACCCACTAATCAAGCATCGAATGAGATAAATATACTCGTAAGTGATTCTCCTCTAGGAATGATTCAGTCATCCTGTAAATATTGTATCTATTTTCCTTCATCGGATATCTCACAGCATAGAAAAAACGAATGGAGGAGATACGGAAGAAGTAAGTAAAGCTTAGCGCAGGGTACTGATTAAAACAATCGGATAAAAATAACATTAATTTAATTGAATTTATGCCAGATTTAAAATTGAGCAATAGCGAGCAAAGTAGGAAATGATATCGAGGTTGAAATTTCATCATGAAGGTGTCCGGAAAGTAAGGCTTTTATATATAACATAATGCATATAAATTATTATCAATAAAAAATCCTATACATGAATGTATGTCAATATCCCCAAAAAACATTCAGAGGGCACAGCAGTGAACGTGCAATATGAAAGCAACTAAGTTGCAATATCCCCACAAGCATTGAAATGCTAATAACCTTATGTAAATATACAACCCGTTTCCAGCATTCCGGCTGCCCGCTTCTTCCGCGTCAAACCAGTTCCGGTACCCTCCGCTCCCCCGCCCACCTCGTTTCGGCGCTAACCCTCCGTACGGACCGGTTGAGTCAAGGTTGCATGCATCGCGTCCTACCATGCTCACCAAAATGACTCTAGAAGCGATTCTCGCCGCTATATCCACTACTATGGTGGGCCTTGTGTGTGAGTGCAGCAGAGCAGTGTGTGGTGGGCCTTGTGAGTGAGTGCAGTAGAGAAGTGTATGTTGGGCCTTGTGTGTGAGTGCAGAAGAGGAGTGTGTGGTGCGCGAGATTCGCTATGGTATCGGTTTCTGTACGTGTAATAATACACAGAATACGGCACGTCATACAGCTGATTGTTAACTACAACATTAGCTTGTAAATTTTCATAGCAAGGACGCTGAACCAGACCATGAAGTTCAAGCACTGAGAACAGGGTCATCAGACTTTCAGCGCACTCTGGGGATGGACATCGCAGTACCTGTTCATCTGATCTACCGTTGAAATACACGACGAAAACGGGTCGTGAATTTCATAGTATAAAGGTGCGTTTGGAATGTCGTTAGAGAGCCTCTAAGGCTGCTGCTGCGGGTGAAAAGTGGTTTCGATGTTTAGATAGAACTATAAAAAAACGGGAGCCAAAAGAAGCTGCAGATATTCCACAATAGGGTACATCTTTTTTATCTTCATGGGCATATGGTGCTGCCTCTATTCCATTTTTCTATGTATCTATAATACGCTGCTCAATGCCCTACGATGTCTTCTCTTGAGAACCAATTATACAGTTGTTTTGCATTTTATGTTCCCCTGAGTCTGATTGCATTATTGATCAAGCTAATGATGCTAATGGCGTTCGTCAGTTGTCATTAAAAGCCACCGTACTATCTTTTTCTTATCTTGCCTTGTATTCATCCGTCTTATGACACATAGTTTTTTTTTCGAGAGTCAATTTTGAAATATAATACAGCAACATAAATTCCAAAGGAAATAATTCTTTTCATTAACCCTACACCCGTATAACAGAGGACGCTTCTAATCGGACGAACGAATACCCCACTGCGTGTGCATCATGGTGTAGTTCATTTTATTTGGGATGACAGTGTTACCACTTGGTGTTGTATAGTGTCTTTGATACAATAAAGGGAATTTAACTAATTCATTATCGATGCACTTGAGATGATGTTATTCAGAATTACTTCGATTAGCTTTGCCAGCAAAATGGGGAAAGAGCATGTACAAGCTGTTGTGCGGATACAGGAACTAACACAGTATAAAAAAACGGTGTATTTTGAGCGCATCCATTGGTGGTTTCGAGATGACGTCAGAGCCTGGAGCAGCTGCAGTTGGGAGTAAAGAATAGCTTCGTAGTCGTGATACAGTAACAAGTGACGTGGGGCAGACCGTGAACCATCTGCCCAAGAATGTATAAAGGTTCGAACCATCTCAAAAAGAGGTGCACCATAAACACACGTAATAAATATGAACATATGGAAGTTCGCGAGGTTAAGGATGAGTTTTGAGTCGAATTTCTACCAAACGTTGGAGTACGATGTATACAAAAGTTGAGGTCGTGATGATCGTGACCCGACCTGCACCAGTTGTTTGTAGATATAACGTGATACAGTTAAAAAAATGTTGACCAGAGCATACACGAACTGGCTGATTTTATTTTGATGAGGTTCCAAAAAACATAAATTAGGTGGAGAAAAAATATAAACGAACAGAAAAACAAAAAATAAACAAGTTTCAGCATTCATTTTCCCAGCCCGGATGAAAATTGAGTGGTTTAACTTTCACCAGTGTAACTTTGCCAATTCTTATTCATCGTTAAAAACCGTTCCTAGAGCAGTAATATCCATCAAGCTCGAAATGTTTATAGGCATTGTACATGATCCAAATAAAATTAAGAGTGATCCATCATGATTCGGCCTATATATTTATTAAGAATCTATGTTTGTACGTTAACCGGAAGATAAGAAATAGGATATAGGCACTATAAGTTAAGAATTTATAGTTTCAAAGTTTGAAGGATTTTGTAGGAAGTTGGATGAGTTTCTCACGTTCATGCTGGTTAGGAAACCTTCTACTGACGAGTTCGGATGTCCCCTGATATCACTTGTACACTTTCACCAGTTCCAACCAAGTACTAGGCTGTCTAACAGCTATACGGCCTAACAGACTAAATTAAAAAGCCGGTCTAAGGATTAAACATGAAAAAGTCAGTTAAGCGAATGTTTCAGGCGAACATAAAATGGTGAAAGTTACATACAAAGGTAAGAGACGCTCACATGGATAGGTGATCATATGTTTGAGACGGAGAAACGTGTGTCACCTTCAAAATGAATTTATTGGAATGGCATCTAACATCTATGAGATGGATGAACAGTATGCGTATCTGCTAAATTCCTTTCAAAACATTGAGTTAGTAGAAGCTTTTACACAAAATTGCAAATACTTACCTATAAATAAAAATAATAAAATCGTTGACGCGGAAAAAAAAAATATCGATTGACGATTAATTTAAATCTGTTTATGATGAAGTTGGGATACTTTTAGTTGTTCTGATTCATTAAGAAGCTTCGTCCAGATATGATACCGTATAAAATAAATCGTTTATTTCACGTGTTAAAATGATCGTTTGTAGTTGTGACCAGGTCATAAAAGAAGATTCCTTCTGTAATGTACAGGAACGAAAAAAAATGTTAACGATTTAAGATTGCTAGAAATCTCGAATGTTTTTTTTTTGCGTTGTATTTAAATTTACTAGAACTGGCATTTTTAAATCAGGTCAAGAAGTTTTGTTAAAGTACACCTACCGTAACAAAAATGAACATTAAATCAAATTTAATGAAGGAAAAGTGTTTGTTATTTCTTTGTTAAAGACTAACCGGAATCAATTTTATTTCGCTACTGTACATATAGATGACCAGAAATATGGTCTTTTCGCTTATGTTTTCTGGTACCCCTGCATGAAAATTGTATCCTTTGGATGGGAATTAAATTAGTTTTTTTTTCGTGTTTCTAAATCGTTTTTGTTCTTTTATAGAGTGAGTCATAACATCTAATATTGCTGGTAAATCCTAAGATTATTCTAAAAATAAACCAGCTCTACCACTAAATTTAGAAAGTACCAGTTTATCCGTTTTCTGCGTTCTATGTTTGGGTAACTGTCTACTCTGTCTGAAGTATACAAGGACCATGATGAGTAAGTTGAACACGGCAAACAGTTGTGAGACAGTGACAATTGCTTTGAAGTCGGATCACCGTGCTTGCGATCGAACAATTCAGTTTTTTCGCAACGAACGCAGCGAGGGGTAACCTCGATGATACCTCATTTATTCTCCTATTAAAAGAGTTAGCATATATATGTTTTTTTCCATAGAAATAACTGATAAAAATATTCTTAGTATACTATTCGGCTTGACCATTAACTGAACAGAACGATATGCATGATGATAGATTTGAACGAACACCTCTAAGGGCAAATATTGGTGAACAATATTGTGTTCCCACAGGTACCACCATCATTTCTGAATTGGTCAATAACAGTGAAGTAACAGTTTCTCCCATTTGATTTTGCATATCCATATTCCTGCAGTATCAATTGCATAAATTAGGAGGCTCTTAAATTATCAGTTATTTCCCTCCACAATTCAGTCACTTTGATTTCATATTAAATTATCGATTTCCATTCGTATGTTCTTGGATTAAATATAACAAACAATCGACGGGGTTATTAAGAATGGATGAATTATCAGATTCCGATGATGCAATAACTGTTGGGATAATCGGTGCGCCAATTGAACGTTGTATCTATTGGATTAACAATAACTGTAGAGTTATCAATACATACACATTCCAAAGGCAAGTTATGAGAATTGAGAAAACCAACTTCCTAACTTGCATTATGTGTTACTAACGACACTACATGAAAATCGATGGACTACGAGAAGATTTTAGCGCGGTTTGCAGATGCACAGTTTTGACACTTGAAAGTCGTAAAGTGTTGTAAAATATTGCCCTGTTTCATAAAAAATCTAAAAAAAATCGATGCAAATAAACGAGCAATGACGGTTGGAGTTCGTCATAAAATAGAACTCGTGTATTTTATAATTTCTGTATGTTATTGGGATGAATAGTCGAAAATAACTATGAAGGGCAAACGCATCACCATTACGTGTTTGTTTGATGCTGGTGAGAGGTAGTGAGTTTGATGCGGGTGAGTGGTTGTGAGTTTGATGCGGGTGAGTGGTAGTGAGTTTGATGCGGGTGAGTGGTAGTGAGTTTGATGCGGGTGAGTGGTTGTGAGTTTGATGCGGGTGAGTGGTAGTGAGTTTGCTGCGGGTGAGTGGTAATTAGTTTGATGCGGGTGAGTGGTAATGAGTTTGATGCGGGTGAGTGGTAGTGAGTTTGATGCG